>JBBPBR010000436.1:203017-289502 GCA_037974775.1 Cicer pinnatifidum
GACAAGAATAAGCCTAGGGAGGACGAAAATGACCTAAATGTTAATCAATGACACAAATGAACTTATTGGATGCACAAGATTGGTTAAAAACCCTAATTGGACAAGAATAAGCCTAGGGAGGACGAAAATGACCTAAATGTTCATGCAATGACACAAACACACCTATTGGATGCACAATATAGGTTAAAAACCCTAATTGGACAAGAATAAGCCTAGGGAGGACGAAAATGACCTAAATGTTCATCCAATGACACAAACACACCTATTGGATGCACACGATTGGTTAGAAACCCTAATTTGACAAGAATAAGCCTAGGGAGGACGAAAATGACCTAACTATTCATCCAATGACACAAATGAACTTATTGGATGCACCAGATTGCTTAAAACCCTAATTGGACAAAAATAAGACTAGGGAGGACGAAAATAACCTAAATGTTCATCCAATGACACAAATGAACTTATTGGATGCACAAGATTGGTTAGAAACCCTAATTGGACAAGAATATGCCTAGGGAGGATGAAAATGACCCTAAATGTTCATCCAATGACACAAATGAACTTATTGGATGCACAAGATTGGTTAAAAACCCTAATTGGACAAGAATAAGCCTAGGGAGGACGAAAATGACCTAAATGTTCATCCATTGACACAAACACACCTATTGGATGCACAAGATTGGTTAAAAACCCTAATTGGACAAGAATAAGCATAAGGAGGACGAAAATGACCTAACTGTTCATCCAATGACACAAACACACCTATTGGATGCACAAGATTGGTTAGAAACCCTAATTGGACAAGAATAAGCCTAGGGAGGACGAAAATGACCTAAATGTTCATCCAATGACACAAAGACACCTATTGGATGCACAAGATTGGTTAAAAACCCTAATTGGACAAGAATAAGCCTAGGGTGGACGAAAATGACCTAAATGTTTATCCAATGACACAAATGAACTTATAGGATGCACAAGATTGGTTAAATACCCTAATTGGACAAGAATAAGCCTAGGGAGGACGAAAATGACCTAAATGTTCATCCAATGACACAAACAAACCTATTGGATGCACAAGATTGGTTAGAAACCCTAATTGGACAAGAAAAAGCCTAGGGAGGACGAAAATGACCTAAATGTTCATCCAATGACACAAACACACCTATTGGATGCACAAGATTGGTTAAAAACCCTAATTGGACAAGAATAAGCCTAGGGAGGACGAAAATGACCTAAATGTTCATCCAATGACACAAATACACCTATTGGATGCACAAGATTGGTTAGAAACCTTTAATTGGACAAGAATAAGCCTAGGGAGGACGAAAATGACCTAAATGTTCATCCAATAACACAAATGAACTTATTGGATGCACAAGATTGCTTAAAAACCCTAATTAGACAAGAATAAGCTTAGGGAGGACGAAAATGACCTAAATGTTCATCCAATGACACAAACACACCTATTGGATGCACAAGATTGGTTAAAAACCCTAATTGGACAAGAATAAGCCTAGGGAGGACGAAAATGACATAAATGTTCATCCAATGACACAAACAAACCTATTGGATGCACAAGATTGGTTAGAAACCCTAATTGGACCAGAATAAGCCTAGAGAGGACGAAAATGACCTAAATGTTCATCCAATGACACAAACACACCTATTGGATGCACATGATTGGTTAAAAACCCTAATTGGACAAGAATAAGCCTAGGGAGGACGAAAATGACCTAAATGTTCATCCAATGACACAAATACACCTATTGGATGCACAAGATTGGTTAGAAACCTTTAATTGGACAAGAATAAGCCTAGGGAGGACGAAAATGACCTAAATGTTCTTCCAGTAACACAAATGAACTTATTGGATGCACAAGATTGCTTAAAAACCCTAATTAGACAAGAATAAGCTTAGGGAGGACGAAAATGACCTAAATGTTCATCCAATGACACAAACACACCTATTGGATGCACAAGATTGGTTAACAACCCTAATTGGACAAGAATAAGCCTAGGGAGGACGAAAATGACCTAAATGTTCATCCAATGACACAAACACACCTATTGGATGCACACGATTGGTTAGAAACCCTAATTTGACAAGAATAAGCCTAGGGAGGACGAAAATGACCTAACTATTCATCCAATGACACAAATGAACTTATTGGATGCACAAGATTGCTTAAAACCCTAATTGGACAAGAATAAGACTAGGGAGGACGAAAATAACCTAAATATTCATCCAATGACACAAACACACCAATTGGATGCACAAGATTGGTTAGAAACCCTAATTTGACAAGAATAAGCCTAGGGAGGACGAAAATGACCTAACTATTTATCCAATGACACAAATGAACTTATTGGATGCACAAGATTGCTTAAAACCCTAATTGGACAAGAATAAGACTAGGGAGGACGAAAATGACCTAAATGTTCATCCAATGACACAAACACACCTATTGGATGCACAAGATTGGTTAGAAACCCTAATTGGACAAGAATATGCCTAGGGAGGATGAAAATGACCTAAATATTCATCCAATGACACAAACACACCTATTGGATGCACAAGATTGTTTAGAAACCCTAATTGGACAAGAATAAGACTAGGGAGGACGAAAATGACCTAACTATTCATCCAATGACACAAACACACCTATTGGATGCACAAGATTGTTTAGAAACCCTAATTGGACAAGAATAAGCCTAGGGAGGACGAAAATGACCTAACTATTCATCCAATGACACAAATGAACTTATTGGATGCACAAGATTGCTTAAAACCCTAATTGGACAAGAATAAGACTAGGCAGGACGAAAATGACCTAAATGTTCATCCAATGACACAAACAGACCTATTGGATGCACAAGATTGGTTAGAAACCCTAATTGGACAAGAATATGCCTAGGGAGGATGAAAATGACCTAAATATTCATCCAATGACACAAATGAACTTATTGGAAGCACAAGATTGCTTAAAACCCTAATTGGACAATAATAAGACTAGGGAGGACGAAAATGACCTAAATGTTCATCCAATGACACAAACACACCTATTGGATGCACAAGATCGGTTAGAAACCCTAATTGGACAAGAATAAGCCTTGGGAGGACGAAAATGACCTAAAAGTTCATCCAATGACACAAATGAACTTATTGGATGCACAAGATTGGTTAAAAACCCTAATTGGACAAGAATAAGCCTACGGAGGACGAAAATGACCTAAATGTTCATCCAATGACACAAACACACCTATTGGATGCACAAGATTGGTTAGAAACCCTAATTGGACAAGAATAAGCCTAGGGAGGATGAAAATGACCTAAATGTTAATCCAATGACACAAATGAACTTATTGGATGCACAAGATTGGTTAAAAACCCTAATTGGACAAGAATAAGCCTAGGGAGGACGAAAATAATCTAAATGTTCATCAAATGACTAAACACACCTATTGGATGCACAAGATTGGTTAAAAACCCTAATTGGACAAGAATAAGCATAGGGAGGACGAAAATGACCTAAATGCTCATCCAATGACACAAACACACCTATTGGATGCACAAGATTGTTTAGAAACCCTAATTGGACAAGAATAAGCCTAGGGAGGACGAAAATGACCTAGATGTTCATCTAATGACACAAATGAACATGTTGGATGCACAAGATTGGTTAAAAACCATAATTGGACAAGAATAAGCCAACGGAGGACGAAAATGACCTAAATGTTCATCCAATGACACAATTGAACTTATTGGATGCACAAGATTGGTTAAAAACCCTAATGGGACAAGAATAAGCCTAGGGAGGACGAAAATGACCTAAATGTTCATCCAATGTCACAAACACACCTATTGGATGCACAAGATTGGTTAGAAACCCTAATTGGACAAGAATAAGCCTAGGGAGCACGAAAATGACCTAAATGTTAATCCAATGACACAAATGAACTTATTGGATGCACAAGATTGGTTAAAAACCGTAATTGGACAAGAATAAGCCTAGGGAGGACGAAAATGACCTAAATGTTCATCCAATGACACAATTGAACTTATTGGATGCACAAGATTGGTTAAAAACCCTAATTGGACAAAAATAAGCCTAGGGAGGACGAAAATGACCGAAATGTTCATCCAATGACACAAACACACCTATTGGATGCACAAGATTGGTTAGAAACCCTAATTGGACAAGAATAAGCCTAGGGAGGACGAAAATGACCTAAATGTTAATCCAATGACACAAATGAACTTATTGGATGCACAAGACTGGTTAAAAACCCTAATTGGACAAGAATAAGCCTAGGGAGGATGAAAATGACCTAAATGTTCATCCAATGACACAAAAACACCTATTGGATGCTCAATATTGGTTAAAAACCCTAATTGGACAAGAATAAGCCTAGGGAGGACGAAAATGACCTAAATGTTCATCCAATGACACAAACACACCTATTGGATGCACAAGATTGGTTAGAAACCCTAATTTGACAAGAATAAGCCTAGGGAGAACGAAAATGACCTAACTATTCATCCAATGACACAAATGAACTTATTGGATGCACAAGATTGCTTAAAACCCTAATTGGACAAGAATAAGACTAGGGAGGACGAAAATGACCTAAATGTTCATCCAATGACACAAACACACCTATTGGATGCACAAGATTGGTTAGAAACCCTAATTGGACAAGAACAAGCCTTGGGAGGACGAAAATGACCTAAATGTTCATCCAATGACACAAATGAACTTATTGGATGCACAAGATTGGTTAAAAACCCTAATTGGACAAGAATAAGCCTAGGGAGGACGAAAATGACCTAAATGTTCATCCAATGACACAAACACACCTATTGGATGCACAAGATTGGTTAAAAACCCTAATTGGACAAGAAAAAGCATAGGGAGGACGAAAATGACCTAAATGTTCATCCAATGACACAAATGAACTTATTGGATGCACAAGATTGGTTAAAAACCCTAATTGGACAAGAATAAGCCTAGGGAGGACGAAAATGACCTAAATGTTCACCAAATGACTAAACACACCTATTGGATGCACAAGATTGGTTAGAAACCCTAATTGGACAAGAATAAGCCTAAGGAGGACGAAAATGACCTAAATGTTAATCCAATGACACAAATGAACTTATTGGATGCAGAAGATTGGTTAAAAACCCTAATTGGACAAGAATAAGCCTAGGGAGGACGGAAAAGACCTAAATGTTCATCCAATGACACAAACACACCTATTGGATGCACAAGATTGGTTAGAAACCCTAATTGGACAAGAATAAGCCTAGGGAGGACAAAAATGACCTAAATGTTCATCCAATGACACAAACACACCTATTGAATGCACCAGATTGGATAAAAACCCTAATTGGACAAGAATAAGCCTAGGGAGGACGAAAATGACCTAAATGTTCATCCAATGACACAAACACACCTATTGGATGCACAAGATTGGTTAAAAACCCTAATTGGACAAGAATAAGCCTAGGGAGGACGAAAATGACCTAAATGTTCATCCAATGACACAAATGAACTTATTGGACGCACAAGAATGGTTAGAAACCCTAATTGGACAAGAATAAGCCTAGGGAGGACGAAAATGACCAAAATGTTCATCCAATGACACAAATGAACTTATTTGATGCACAAGATTGCTTAAAAACCCTAATTGGACAAGAATAAGCCTAGGGAGGACGAAAATGACCTAAATGTTCATCCAATGACACAAATGAACTTATTGGATGCACAAGATTGCTTAAAAACCCTAATTGGACAAGAATAAGCCTAGGGAGGACGAAAATGACCTAAATGTTCATCCAATGACACAAATACACCTATTGGATGCACAAGATTGCTTAAAAACCCTAATTGGACAAGAATAAGCCTAGGGAGGACAAAAATGACCTAAATGTTCATCCAATGACACAAATGAACTTATTGGATGCACAAGATTGCTTAAAAACCCTAATTGGACAAGAATAAGCCTAGGGAGGACGAAAATGACCTAAATGTTCATCCAATGACACAAATGAACTTATTGGATGCACAAGATTGGTAAAAAACCCTAATTGGACAAGAATAAGCCTAGGGAGGACGAAAATGACCTAAATGTCCATCCAATGACACAATTGAACTTATTGGATGTACAAGATTGGTTAAAAACCCTAATTGGACAAGAATAAGCCTAGGGAGGACGAAAATGACCTAAATGTTCATCCAATGACACAAACACACCTATTGGATGCACAAGATTGGTTAGAAACCCTAATTTGACAAGAATAAGCCTAGGGAGGACGAAAATGACCTAACTATTCATCCAATGACACAAATGAACTTATTGGATGCACAAGATTGGTTAAAAACCCTAATTGGAAAAGAATAAGCCTAGGGAGGACGAAAACGACCTAAATGTTCATCCAATTACACAAACACACCTATTGGATGCACAAGATTGGTTAGAAACCCTAATTGGACAACAATAAGCCTAGGGAGGACGAAAATGACCTAAATGTTAATCCAATGACACAAATGAACTTATTGGATGCACAAGATTGGTTAAAAACCCTAATTGGACAAGAATAAGCCTAGGAAGGACGAAAATGACCTAAATGTTAATCCAATGACACAAATGAACTTATTGGAGGCAAAAGATTGGTTAAAAACCCTAATTGGACAAGAATAAGCCTAGGGAGGACGAAAATGACCTAAATGTTCATCCAATGACACAAACACACCTATTGGATGCACAAGATTGGTTAAAAACCCTAATTGGACAAGAATAAGCCTAGGGAGGACGAAAATGACCTAAATGTTCATCAAATGACTAAACACACCTATTGGATGCACAAGATTGGTTAGAAACCCTAATTGGACAAGAATAAGCCTAGGGAGGATGAAAATGACCTAAATGTTCATCCAATGACACAAACACACCTATTGAATGCACAAGATTGTTTAGAAACCCTAATTGGACCAGAATAAGCTTAGGGAGGACGAAAATGACCTAAATGTTCATCCAATGACACAAACACACCTATTGGATGCACAAGATTGTTTAGAAACCCTAATTGGACAAGAATAAGCCTTGGGAGGACGAAAATGACCTAAATGTTCATCCAATGACACAAATGAACATATTGGATGCACAAGAATGGTTAAAAACCCTAATTGGACAAGAATAAGCCTAGGGAGGACGAAAATGACCTAAATGTTCATCCAATGAAACAAACACACCTATTGGATGCACAAGATTGTTTAGAAACCCTAATCGGACAAGAATAAGCCTTGGGAGGACGAAAATGACCTAAATGTTCATCCAATGACACAAATGAACTTATTGGATGCACAAGATTGGTTAAAAACCCTAATTGGACAAGAATAAGCCTACGGAGGACGAAAATGACCTAAATGTTCATCCAATGACACAATTGAACTTATTGGATGCACAAAATTGGTTAAAAACCCTAATGGGACAAGAATAAGGTTAGGGAGGACGAAAATGACCTAAATGTTCATCCAATGTCACAAACACACCTATTGGATGCACAAGATTGGTTAGAAACCCTAATTGGACAAGAATAAGCCTAGGGAGGACGAAAATGACATAAATGTTAATCCAATGACACAAATGAACTTATTGGATGCACAAGATTGGTTAAAAACCCTAATTGGACAAGAATAAGCCTAGGGAGGACGAAAATGACCTAAATGTTCATCCAATGACACAATTGAACTTATTGGATGCACAAGATTCGTTAAAAACCCTAATTGGACAAGAATAAGCCTAGGGAGGACGAAAATGACCTAAATGTTCATCCAATGACACAAACACACCTATTGGATGCACAAGATTGGTTAAAAACCCTAATTGGACAAGAATAAGCCTAGGGAGGACGAAAATGACCTAAATGTTCATCCAATGACACAAACACACCTATTGGATGCACACGATTGGTTAGAAACCCTAATTTGACAAGAAAAAGCCTAGGGAGGACGAAAATGACCTAACTATTCATCCAATGACACAAATGAACTTATTGGATGCACAAGATTGCTTAAAACCCTAATTGGACAAGAATAAGGCTAGGGAGGACGAAAATAACCTAAATATTCATCCAATGACACAAACACACCTATTGGATGCACAAGATTGGTTAGAAACCCTAATTTGACAAGAATAAGCCTAGGGAGAACGAAAATGACCTAACTATTCATCCAATGACACAAATGAACTTATTGGATGCACAAGATTGCTTAAAACCCTAATTGGACAAGAATAAGACTAGGGAGGACGAAAATGACCTAAATGTTCATCCAATGACACAAACACACCTATTGGATGCATAAGATTGGTTACAAACCCTAATTGGACAAGAATAAGCCTTTGGAGGTCGAAAATGACCTAAATGTTCATCCAATGACACAAATGAACTTATTGGATGCACAAGATTGGTTAAAAACCCTAATTGGACAAGAATAAGCCTACGGAGGACGAAAATGACCTAAATGTTCATCCAATGACACAAACACACCTATTGGATGCACAAGATTGGTTAGAAACCCTAATTGGACAAGAATAAGCCTGGGGAGGACGAAAATAACCTAAATGTTCATCAAATGACTAAACACACCTATTGGATGCACAAGATTGGTTAGAAATCCTAATTGGACAAGAATAAGCCTAGGGAGGACGAAAATGACCTAAATGTTCTCCCAAAGACACAAATGAACTTATTGGATCCACAAGATTGGTTAAAAACCCTAATTGGACAAGAATACGCCTAGGGAGGACGAAAATGACCTAAATGTTCATCCAATGACACAAACACACCTATTGGATGCACAAGATTGGTTAAAAACCCTAATTGTATAAGAATAAGCATAAGGAGGACGAAAATGACCTAAATGTTCATCCAATGACACAAACACGCCTATTGGATGAACAAGATTGGTTAGAAACCCTAATTGGACAAGAATAAGCCTAGGGACGACGACAATGACCTAAATGTTCATCCAATGACACAAACACACCTATTGGATGCACAAGATTGGTTAAAAACCCTAATTGGACAAGAATAAGCCTAGGGAGGACGAAAATGACCTAAATGTTCATCCAATGACACAAACACACCTATTGGATGCACAAGATTGGTTAGAAACCCTAATTTGACAAGAATAAGCCTAGGGAGAACGAAAATGACCTAACTATTCATCCAATGACACAAATGAACTTATTGGATGCACAAGATTGCTTAAAACCCTAATTGGACAAGAATAAGACTAGGGAGGACGAAAATGACCTAAATGTTCATCCAATGACACAAACACACACACCTATTGGATGCACAAGATTGGTTAAAAACCCTAATTGGACAAGAATAAGCCTAGGGAGGACGAAAATGACCTAAATGTTCATCCAATGACACAAACACACCTATTTGATGCACAAGATTGTTTAGAAACCCTAATTGGACAAGAATAAGCCTAGGGAGGACGAAAATGACCTAAATGTTCATCCAATGACACAAATGAACATATTGGATGCACAAGATTGGTTAAAAACCCTAATTGGACAAGAATAAGCCTAGGGAAGACGAAAATGACCTAAATGTTCATCCAATGACACAATTGTACTTATTGGATGCACAAGATTGGTTAAAAACCCTAATGGGACAAGAATAAGCCTAGGGAGGTCGAAAATGACCTAAATGTTCATCCAATGTCACAAACACACCTATTGGATGCACAAGATTGGTTAGAAACCCTAATTGGACAAGAATAAGCCTAGGGAGGACGAAAATGACCTAAATGTTAATCCAATGACACAAATGAACTTATTTGATGCACAAGATTGGTTAAAAACCCTAATTGGACAAGAATAAGCCTAGGGAGGACGAAAATGACCTAATTGATTATCCAATGACACAAACACGACTATTGGATGCACAAGATTGGTTAAAAACCCTAATTGGACAAGAATATGCCTAGGGAGGACGAAAATGACCTAAATATTAATTCAATAACACAAACAAACTTATTGGATGCACAAGATTGGTTAAAAACCCTAATTGGACAAGAATAAGCCTAGGGAGGACGAAAATGACCTAATTGATCATCCAATGACACAAATGAACTTATTGGATGCACAAGATTGGATAAAAACCCTAATTGGACAAGAATAAGCCTAGGGAGGACGAAAATGACCTAATTGATCATCCAATGACACAAACACACCTATTGGATGCACAAGATTGGTTAAAAACCCTAATTGGACAAGAATAAGCGAAGGGAGGAAGAAAATGACCTAATTGATCATCCAATGACACAAACACACCTATTGGATGCACAAGATTGGTTAAAAACCCTAATTGGACAAGAATATGCCTAGGGAGGACGAAAATGACCTAATTGATCATCCAATGACACAAACACACCTATTGGATGCACAAGATCGGTTAAAAATCCTAACTGGACAAGAATAAGCCTAGGGAGGACGAAAATGACCTAATTGATCATCCAATGACACAAACACACCTATTGGATGCACAAGATTGGTTAAAAACCCTAATTGGACAAGAATATGCCTAGGGAGGACGAAAATGACCTAATTGATCATCCAATGACACAAACACACCTATTGGATGCACAAGATTGGTTAAAAACCCTAATTGGACAAGAATAAGCCTAGTGAGGACGAAAATGACCTAATTGATCATCAAATGACACTAACACACCTATTGGAAGCACAAGAATGGTTAATAACCCTACTTGGACAAGAATATGCCTAGGGAGGACGAAAATGACCTAATTGATCATCCAATGACACAAATGAACATATTGGATGCACAAGATTTGTTAAAAACCCTAATTGGACAAGAATAAGTCTAGGGAGGACGAAAATGACCTAATTGATCATCCAATGACACAAACACACCTATTGGATGCACAAGATTGGTTAAAAACCCTAATTGGACAAGAATATGCCTAGGGAGGACGAAAATGACCTAATTGATCATCCAATGACACAAACACACCTATTGGATGCACAAGATTGGTTAAAAACCCTAATTGGACAAGAATAAGCCTAGGGAGGACAAAAATGACCTAATTGATCATCCAATGACACAAACACACCTATTGGATGCACAAGATTGGTTACAAACCCTAATTGGACAAAAATAAGCCTAGGGAGGACGAAAATGACCTAATTGATCATCCAATGACACAAACACACCTATTGGATGCACAAGATTGGTTAAAAACCCTAATTGGACAAGAATATGCCTAGGGAGGACGAAAATGACCTAATTGATCATCCAATGACACAAACACACCTATTAGATGCACAAGATTGGTTAAAAACCCTAATTGGACAAGAATAAGCCGATGGAGGACGAAAATGACCTAATTGATCATCCAATGACACAAACACACCTATTGGATGCACAAGATTGGTTAAAAACCCTAATTGGACAAGAATATGCCTAGGGAGGACGAAAATGACCTAATTGATCATCCAATGACACAAACACATTTATTGGATGCACAAGATTGGTTAAAAACCCTAATTGGACAAGAATAAGCCTAGGGAGGACGAAAATGACCTAATTGATCATCCAATGACACAAACACACCTATTGGATGCACAAGATTGGTTAAAAACCCTAATTGGACAAGAATAAACCTAGGGAGGACGAAAATGACCTAATTGATCATCCAATGACACAAACACACCTATTGGATGCACATGATTGGTTAAAAACCCTAATTGGACAAGAATAAACCTAGGGAGGACGAAAATGACCTAATTGATCATCCAATGACACAAACACACCTATTGGATGCACAAGATTGGTTAAAAACCCTAATTGGACAAGAATATGCCTAGGGAGGACGAAAATGACCTAAATATTAATTCAATGAAACAAACAAACTTATTGGATGCTCAAGATTGGTTAAAAACCCTAATTGGACAAGAATAAGCCTAGGGATGACGAAAATGACCTAATTGATCATCCAATGACACAAACACGCCTATTGGATACACAAGATTGGTTAAAAACCCTAATTGGACAAGAATAAGCCTAGGGAGGACGAAAATGACCTAAATGTTAATCCAATGACACAAATGAACTTATTGGATGCACAAGATTGGTTAAAAACCCTAATTGGACAAGAATAAGCCTAGGGAGGATGAAAATAACCTAAATGTTCATCAAATGACTAAACACGCCTATTGGATACACAAGATTGGTTAAAAACCCTAATTGGACAAGAATAAGCCTAGGGAGGACGAAAATGACCTAAATGTTCATCCAATGACACAAACACACCTATTGGATGCACAAGATTGGTTAAAAACCCTAATTGGACAAGAATAAGCCTAGGGAGGACGACAATGACCTAAATGTTCATCCAATGACACAAATGAACTTATTGGATGCACAAGATTGCTTAAAAACCCTAATTGGACAAGAATAAGCCTAGGGAGGACGAAAATGACCTAAATGTTCATCCAATGACACAAATACACCTATTGGATGCACAAGATTGGTTAAAAACCCTAATAGGACAAGAATAAGCCTAGGGAGGACGAAAATGACCTAAATGTTCATCCAATGACACAAATGAACTTATTGGATGCACAAGATTGCTTAAAAACCCTAATTGGACAAGAATAAGCCTAGGGAGGACGAAAATGACCTAAATGTTCATCCAATGACACAAATACACCTATTGGAATCACAAGATTGGTTAGAATCCCTAATTGGACAAGAATAAGCCTAGGGAGGACGAAAATGACCTAAATGTTCATCCAATGACACAAACACACCTATTGGATGCACAAGATTGGTTAAAAACCATAATTGGACAAGAATAAGCCTAGGGAGGACATAAATGACCTAAATTTTCATCCAATGACACAAATGAACTTATTGGATGCACAAGATTGCTTAAAA
Organism: Cicer pinnatifidum; assembly: GCA_037974775.1. NCBI lineage: Eukaryota > Viridiplantae > Streptophyta > Magnoliopsida > Fabales > Fabaceae > Cicer > Cicer pinnatifidum. Next base: position 216,000 of record JBBPBR010000436.1, read on the forward strand.
ACCCTAATTAGACAAGAATAAGCCTAGGGAGGACGAAAATGACCTAAATGTTCATCCAATGACACAAATGAACTTATTGGATGCACAAGATTGGTTAGAAACCCTAATTGGACAAGAATAATTCTAGGGAGGACGAAAATGACCTAAATGTTCATCCAATGACACAAATGAACTTATTGGATGCACAAGATTGATTAAAAATCCTAATTGGACAAGAATAAGCCTAGGGAGGACGAAAATGACCTAAATGTTCATCCAATGACACAAACACACCTATTGGATGCACAAGATTGGTTAAAAACCCTAATTGGACAAGAATAAGCCTAGGGAGGACGAAAATGACCTAAATGTTCATCCAATGACACAAATACACCTATTGGATGCACAAGATTGGTTAGAAACCCTAATTGGACAAGAATAAGCCTAGGGTGGACGAAAATGACCTAAATGTTTATCCCATGACACAAATGAACTTATAGGATGCACAAGATTGGTTAAAAACCGTAATTGGTCAAGCATAAGCCTAGGGAGGACGAAAATGACCTAAATGTTCATCCAATGACACAAACACACCTATTGGATGCACAAGATTGGTTAGAAACCCTAATTGGACAAGAATAAGCCTAGGGAGGACGAAAATGACCTAAATGTTCATCCAATGACACAAATGAACTTATTGGATGCACTAGATTGGTTAAAAACCCTAATTGGACAAGAATAAGCCTAGAGAGGACGAAAATAACCTAAATGTTCATCCAATGACACAAACACACCTATTGGATGCACAAGATTGGTTAAAAACCCTAATTGGACAAGAATAAGCATAGGGAGTACGAAAATTACCTAAATGTTCATCCAATGACACAAATGAACTTATTGGATGCACAAGATTGGTTAAAAACCCTAATTGGACAAGAATAAGCCTAGGGAGGACGAAAATGACCTAAATGTTCATCCAATGACACAAACACACCTATTGGATGCACAAGATTGGTTAGAAACCCTAATTGGACAAGAATAAGCCTAGGGAGGACGAAAATGACCTAAATGTTCATCCAATGACACAAATGAACTTATTGGATGCACAAAAATGGACAAGAATAATCCTATGGAGGACGAAAATGACCTAAATGTTAATCCAATGACACAAACACACCTATTGGATGCACAAGATTGGTTAGAAACCCTAATTTGACAAGAATAAGCCTAGGGAGGACGAAAATGACCTAAATGTTAATCCAATGACACAAATGAACTTATTGGATGCACAAGATTGGTTAAAAACTGTAATTGGACAAGAATAAGCCTAGGGAGGACGAAAATGACCTAAATGTTCATCCAATGACACAATTGAACTTATTGGATGCACAAGATTGGTTAAAAACCTTAATTGGACAAAAATAAGCCTAGGGAGGACGAAAATGATCTAAATGTTCATCCAATGACACAAACACACCTATTGGATGCACATGATTGGTTAGAAACCCTAATTTGACAAGAATAAGCCTAGGGAGGACGAAAATGACCTAACTATTCATCCAATGACACAAATGAACTTATTGGATGCACAAGATTGCTTAAAACCCTAATTCGACAAGAATATGCCTAGGGAGGAAGAAAATGACCTAAATATTCATCCAATGACACAAATGAACTTATTGGAAGCACAAGATTGCTTAAAACCCTAATTGGACAAGAATAAGACTAGGGAGGACGAAAATGACCTAAATGTTCATCCAATGACACAAACACACCTATTGGATGCATAAGATTGGTTACAAACCCTAATTGGACAAGAATAAGCCTTGGGAGGACGAAAATGACCTAAATGTTCATCCAATGACACAAATGAACTTATTAGATGCACAAGATTGGTTAAAAACCCTAATTGGACAAGAATAAGCCTACGGAGGACGAAAATGACCTAAATGTTCATCCAATGACACAAACACACCTATTGGATGCACAAGATTGGTTAGAAACCCTAATTGGACAAGAATAAGCCTGGGGAGTACGAAAATAACCTAAATGTTCATCAAATGACTAAACACACCTATTGGATGCACAAGATTCGTTAGAAACCCTAATTGGACAAGAATAAGCCTAGGGAGGACGAAAATGACCTAAATGTTCTCCCAAAGACACAAATGAACTTATTGGATACACAAGATTGGTTAAAAACCCTAATTGGACAAGAATAAGCCTAGGGAGGACGAAAATGACCTAAATGTTCATCCAATGACACAAACACACCTATTGGATGCACAAGATTGGTTAAAAACCCTAATTGTATAAGAATAAGCATAGGGAGGACAAAAATGACCTAAATGTTCATCCAATGAAACAAACACACCTATTGGATGAACAAGATTGGTTAGAAACCCTAATTGGACAAGAATAAGCCTAGGGACGACGACAATGACCTAAATGTTCATCCAAGGACAGAAACACACCTATTGGATGCACAAGATTGGTTAGAAACCCTAATTTGACAAGAATAAGCCTAGGGAGGACGAAAATGACCTAAATGTTAATCCAATGACACAAATGAACTTATTGGATGCACAAGATTGGTTAAAAACTGTAATTGGACAAGAATAAGCCTAGGGAGGACGAAAATGACCTAAATGTTCATCCAATGACACAATTGAACTTATTGGATGCACAAGATTGGTTAAAAACCTTAATTGGACAAAAATAAGCCTAGGGAGGACGAAAATGATCTAAATGTTCATCCAATGACACAAACACACCTATTGGATGCACATGATTGGTTAGAAACCCTAATTTGACAAAAATAAGCCTAGGGAGGACGAAAATGACCTAAATGTTCATCCAATGACACAAACACAACTATTGGATGCACAAGATTGGTTAGAAACCCTAATTCGACAAGAATATGCCTAGGGAGGATGAAAATGACCTAAATGTTCATCCAATGACACAAACACACCTATTGGATGCACAAGATTGGTTACAAACCCTAATTGGACAAGAATAAGCATAGGGAGGACGAAAATGAGCTAAATGTTCATCCAATGACACAAACACACCTATTGGATGCACAAGATTGGTTAGAAACCCTAATTGGACAAGAATAAGCCTAGGGAGGACGAAAATGACCTAAATGTTCATCCAATGACACAAACACACCTATTGGATTCACAAGATTGGTTAGAAACCCTAATTGGACAAGAATAAGCCAAGGGAGGACGAAAATGACCTAAATGTTCATCCACTGACACAAATGAACTTATTGGATGCACAAGATTGGTTAAAAACCCTAATTGGACATGAATAAGCCTAGGGAGGACGAAAATGATCTAAATGTTCATCCAATGACACAAACACACCTATTGGATGCACAACATTGTTTAGAAACCCTAATTGGACAAGAATAAGCCTAGGGAGGACGAAAATGACCTAAATGTTCATCCAATGACACAAATGAACATATTGGATGCACAAGATTGGTTAAAAACCCTAATTGGACAAGAATAAGCCTAGGGAAGACGAAAATGACCTAAATATTCATCCAATGACACAATTGAACTTATTGGATGCACAAGATTGGTTAAAAACCCTAATGGGACAAGAATAAGCCTAGGGGGACGAAAATGACCTAAATGTTCATCCAATGTCACAAACACACCTATTGGATGCACAAGATTGGTTAGAAACCCTAATTGGACAAGAATAAGCCTAGGGAGGACGAAAATAACCTAAATGTTAATCCAATGACACAAATGAACTTATTGGATGCACAAGATAGGTTAAAAACCGTAATTGGACAAGAATAAGCCTAGGGGAACGAAAATGACCTAAATGTTCATCCAATGACACAATTGAACTTATTGGATGCACAAGATTGGTTAAAAACCCTAATTGGACAAAAATAAGCCTAGGGAGGACGAAAATGACCTAAATGTTCATCCAATGACACAAACACACCTATTGGATGCACAAGATTGGTTAGAAACCCTAATTGGACAAGAATAAGCCTAGGGAGGACGAAAATGACCTAAATGTTAATCCAATGACACAAATGAACTTATTGGATGCACAAGATTGGTTAAAAACCCTAATTGGACAACAATAAGCCTAGGGAGGACGAAAATGACCTAAATGTTCTTCCAATGAAACAATTGAACTTATTGGATGCACAAGATTGGTTAGAAACCCTAATTGGACAAGAATAAGCCTAGGGAGGACGAAAATGACCTAAATGTTCATCCAATGACACAAACACACCTATTGGATGCACAAGATTGGTTAGAAACCCTAATTGGACAAGAATAAGCCTAGGGAGGACGAAAATGACCTAAATGTTCATCAAATGACTAAACACACCTATTGGATGCACAAGGTTGGTTAGAAACCCTAATTGGACAAGAATAAGCCTAGGGAGGACGAAAATGACCTAAATGTTCATCCAATGACACAAACACACCTATTGGATGCACAAGATTGGTTAGAAACCCTAATTGGACAAGAATAGGCCTAGGGAGGACGAAAATGACCTAAATGTTAATCCAATGACACAAATGAACTTATTGGATGCACAAGATTGGTTAAAAACCCTAATTGGAAAAGAATAAGCCTAGGGAGGACGAAAATGACCTAAATGTTCATCCAATGACACAAACACACCTATTGGATGCACAAGATTGGTTAGAAACCCTAATTGGACAAGAATAAGCCTAGGGAGGACGAAAATGACCTAAATGTTAATCCAATGACACAAATGAACTTATTGGATGCACAAGATTGGTTAAATACCCTAATTCGACAAGAATAAGCCTAGGGAGGACGAAAATAACCTAAATGTTCATCAAATGACTAAACACACCTATTAATTGCACAAGATTGGTTAGAAACCCTAATTGGACAAGAATAAGCCTAGGGAGGACGAAAATGACCTAAATGTTCACAGAATGAAACAAATGAACATATTGGATGCACAAGATTGGTTAAACACCCTAATTGGACAAGAATAAGCCTAGGGAGGACGAAAATGACCTAAATGTTCATCCAATGACACAAACACACCTATTGGATGCACAAGATTGGTTAAAAACCCTAATTGGACAAGAATAAGCCTAGGGAGGACGAAAATGACCTAAATGTTCATCCAATAACACAAATGTACTTATTGGATGCACAAGATTGGTTAAAAACCCTAATTGGACAAGAATAAGCCTAGGGTGGACGAAAATGACCTAAATGTTTATCCAATGACACAAATGAACTTATTGGATGCACAAGATTGGTTAAAAACCCTAATTGGACAAGAATAAGCCTAGGGAGGACGAATATGACCTAAATGTTCATCCAATGACACAAACACACCTATTGGATGCACAAGATTGGTTAGAAACCCTAATTGGACAAGAATAAGCCTAGGGAGGACGAAAATGACCTAAATGTTAATCCAATGACACAAATGAACTTATTCGATGCACAAGATTGGTTAAACACCCTAATTGGACAAGAATAAGCCTAGGGAGGACGAAAATGACCTAAATGTTCATCCAATGACACAAACACACCTATTGGATGCACACAATAGGTTAGAAACCCTAATTTGACAAGAATAAGCCTAGGGAGGACGAAAATGACCTAACTATTCATCCAATGACACAAATGAACTTATTGGATGCACAAGATTGCTTAAAACCCTAATTGGACGAGAATAAGGCTAGGGAGGACGAAAATAACCTAAATATTCATCCAATGACACAAACACACCTATTGGATGCACAAGATTGGTTTGAAACCCTAATTTGACAAGAATAAGCCTAGGGAGAACGAAAATGACCTAACTATTCGTCCAATGACACAAATGAACTTATTGGATGCAAAAGATTTCTTAAAACCCTAATTGGACAAGAATAAGACTAGGGAGGACGAAAATGACCTAAATGTTCATCCAATGACACAAACACACCTATTGGATGCACAAGATTGGTTAGAAACTCTAATTGGACAAGAATATGCCTAGGGAGGATGAAAATGACCTAAATATTCATCCAATGACACAAATGAACTTATTGGAAGCACAAGATTGCTTAAAACCCTAATTGGACAAGAATAAGACTAGGGAGGACGAAAATGACCTAAATGTTCATCCAATGACACAAACACACCTATTGGATGCACAAGATTGGTTAGAAACCCTAATTGGACAAGAATAAGCCTGGGGAGGACGAAAATAACCTAAATGTTCATCAAATGACTAAACACAACTATTGGATGCACAAGATTGGTTAGAAACCCTAATTGGACAAGAATAAGCCTAGGGAGGTAGAAAATGACCTAAATGTTCACCCAATGACACAAATGAACTTATTGGATGCACAAGATTGGTTAAAAACCCTAATTGGACAAGAATAAGCCTATGGAGGACGAAAATGACCTAAATGTTCATCCAATGACACAAACACACCTATTGGATGCACATGATTGGTTAGAAACCCTAATTTGACAAGAATAAGCCTAGGGAGGACGAAAATGACCTAACTATTCATCCAATGACACAAACACACCTATTGGATGCACAAGATTGGTTAGAAACCCTAATTGGACAAGAATAAGCCTAGGGACGACGACAATGACCTAAATGTTCATCCAATGACACAAACACACCTATTGGATGCACAAGATTGGTTAAAAACCCTAATTGGACAAGAATAAGCTTAGGGAGGACGAAAATGAGCTAAATGTTCATCCAATGACACAAACACACCTATTGGATTCACAAGATTGGTTAGAAACCCTAATTGGACAAGAATAAGCCTAGGGAGGACGAAAATGACCTAAATGTTCATCCAATGACACAAACACACCTATTGGATTCACAAGATTGGTTAGAAACCCTAATTGGACAAGAATAAGCCTAGGGAGGACGAAAATGACCTAAATGTTAATCCGATGACACAAATGAACTTATTGGATGCACAAGATTGGTTAAAAACCCTAATTGGACAAGAATAAGCCTAGGGAGGACGAAAATAACCTAAATGTTCATCAAATGACTAAACACACCTATTGGATGAACAAGATTGGTTAGAAACCCTAATTGGACAAGAATAAGCCTAGGGAGGACGAAAATGACCTAAATGTTCACCCAATGACACAAATGAACTTATTGGATGCACAAGATTGGTTAAAACCCTAATTGGACGAGAATAAGGCTAGGGAGGACGAAAATAACCTAAATATTCATCCAATGACACAAACACACCTATTGGATGCACAAGATTGGTTTGAAACCCTAATTTGACAAGAATAAGCCTAGGGAGAACGAAAATGACCTAACAATTCGTCCAATGACACAAATGAACTTATTGGATGCACAAGATTTCTTAAAACCCTAATTGGACATGAATAAGACTAGGGAGGACGAAAATGACCTAAATGTTCATCCAATGACACAAACACACCTATTGGATGCACAAGATTGGTTAGAAACCCTAATTGGACAAGAATATGCCTAGGGAGGATGAAAATGACCTAAATATTCATCCAATGACACAAATGAACTTATTGGAAGCACAAGATTGCTTAAAACCCTAATTGGACAAGAATAAGACTAGGGAGGACGAAAATGACCTAAATGTTCATCCAATGACACAAACACACCTATTGGATGCACAAGATTGGTTAGAAACCCTAATTGGACAAGAATAAGCCTGGGGAGGACGAAAATAACCTAAATGTTCATCAAATGACTAAACACAACTATTGGATGCACAAGATTGGTTAGAAACCCTAATTGGACAAGAATAAGCCTAGGGAGGTAGAAAATGACCTAAATGTTCACCCAATGACACAAATGAACTTATTGGATGCACAAGATTGTTTAAAAACCCTAATTGGACAAGAATAAGCCTATGGAGGACGAAAATGACCTAAATGTTCATCCAATGACACAAACACACCTATTGGATGCACATGATTGGTTAAAAACCCTAATTTGACAAGAATAAGCCTAGGGAGGACGAAAATGACCTAACTATTCATCCAATGACACAAACACACCTATTGGATGCACAAGATTGGTTAGAAACCCTAATTGGACAAGAATAAGCCTGTGGAGGACGAAAATAACCTAAATGTTCATCAAATGACTAAACACAACTATTGGATGCACAAGATTGGTTAGAAACCCTAATTAGACAAGAATAAGCCTAGGGAGGTAGAAAATGACCTAAATGTTCACCCAATGACACAAATGAACTTATTGGATGCACAAGATTGGTTAAAAACCCTAATTGGACAAGAATAAGCCTATGGAGGACGAAAATGACCTAAATGTTCATCCAATGACACAAACACACCTATTGGATGCACATGATTGGTTAAAAACCCTAATTGGACAAGAATAAGCCTAGGGAGGACGAAAATGACTTAAATGTTCATCCAATGACACAAATGAACTTATTGGATGCACAAGATTGGTTAAAAACCCTAATTGGACAAGAATAAGCATAGGGAGGACGAAAATGACCTAAATGTTCATCCAATGACACAAACACACATATCGGATGCACAAGATTGCTTAAAACCCTAATTGGACAAGAATAAGACTAGGGATGACGAAAATGACCTAAATGTTCATCCAATGACACAAATGAACTTATTGGATGCATAAGATTGGTTAAAAACCCTAATTGGACAAGAATAAGCCTAGGGAGGACGAAAATGACCTAAATGTTCGTCCAATGACACAAACACACCTATTGGATGCACAAGATTGCATAAAAACCCTAATTGGACAAGAATAAGACTAGGGAGGACAAAAATGGCCTAAATGTTCATCCAATGACACAAATGAACTTATTGGATGCACAAGATTGGTTAAAAACCCTAATTGGACAAGAATAAGCATAGGGAGGACGAAAATGACCTAAACGTTCATCCAATGACACAAACCCACATATTGGATGCACAAGATTGCTTAAAACCCTAATTTGACAAGAATAAGACTAGGGAGGACGAAAATGACCTAAATGTTCATCCAATGACACAAATGAACTTATTGGATGCACAAGATTGGTTAAAAACCCTAATTGGACAAGAATAAGCCTAGGGAGGACGAAAATGACCTAAATGTTCATCCAATGACACAAGTGAACTTATTGGATGCACAAGATTGGTTAAAAACCTTAATTGGACAAGAATAAACCTAGGGAGGACGAAAATGACCTAAATGTTCATCCAATGACACAAACACACCTATTGGATGCACAAGATTGGTTAAAAACCCTAATTGGACAAGAATAAGCCTAGGGAGGACGAAAATGACCTAAATGTTCATCCAATGACACAAACTAACTTATTGGATGCACAAGATTGGTTAAAAACCCTAATTGGACAAGAATAAGCCTAGGGAGGACGAAAATGACCTAAATGTTCATCCAATGACACAAATGAACTTATTGGATGCACAAGATTGGTTAAGAACCCTAATTGGACAAGAATAAGACTAGGGAGGACGAAAATGACCTAAATGTTCATCCAATGACACAAACACACCTATTGGATTCACAAGATTGGTTAGAAACCCTAATTGGACAAGAATAAGCCTAGGGAGGACGAAAATGACCTAAATGTTCATCCACTGACACAAATGAACTTATTGGATGCACAAGATTGGTTAAAAACCCTAATTGGACATGAATAAGCCTAGGGAGGACGAAAATGACCTAAATGTTCATCCAATGACACAAACACACCTATTGGATGCACAAGATTGTTTAGAAACCCTAATTGGACAAGAATAAGCCTAGGGCGGACGAAAATGACCTAAAAGTTCATCCAATGACACAATTGAACATATTGGATGCACAAGATTGGTTAAAAACCCTAATTGGACAAGAATAAGCCTAGGGAAGACGAAAATGACCTAAATGTTCATCCAATGACACAATTGAACTTATTGGATGCACAAGATTGGTTAAAAACCCTAATGGGACAAGAATAAGCCTATGGAGGACGAAAATGACCTAAATGTTCATCCAATGACACAAACACACCTATTGGATGCACATGATTGGTTAGAAACCCTAATTTGACAAGAATAAGCCTAGGGAGGACGAAAATGACCTAACTATTCATCCAATGACACAAACACACCTATTGGATGCACAAGATTGGTTAGAAACCCTAATTGGACAAGAATAAGCCTAGGGAGGACGAAAATGACCTAAATGTTAATCCAATGACACAAATGAACTTATTGGATGCACAAGATTGGTTAAAAACACTAATTGGACAAGAATAAGCCTAAGGAGGACGAAAGTGACCTAAATGTTCATCCAATGACACAAACACACCTATTGGATGCACAAGATTGGTTAGAAACCCTAATTGGACAAGAATAAGCCTAGGGAGGACGAAAATGACCTAAATGTTAATCCAATGACACAAATGAACTTATTGGATGCACAACATTGGTTAAAAACCCTAATTGGACAAGAATAAGCCTAGGGAGAACGAAAATAACCTAAATGTTCATCAAATGACTAAACACACCTATTGGATGCACAAGATTGGTTAGAAACCCTAATTGGACAAGAATAAGCCTAGGGAGGACGAAAATGACCTAAATGTTCACCCAATGACACAAATGAACTTATTGGATGCACAAGATTGGTTAAAAACCCTAATTGGACAAGAATAAGCCTAGGGAGGACGAAAATGACCTAAATGTTCATCCAATCACACAAACACACCTATTGGATGCACAAGATTGGTTAAAAACCCTAATTGGACAAGAATAAGCATAAGGAGGACGAAAATGACCTAAATGTTCATCCAACGACACAAATGAACTTATTGGACGCACAAGATTGGTTAAAAACCCTAATTTAACAAGAATAAGCCTAGGGAGGACGAAAATGACCTAAATGTTCATCCAATGACACAAACACACCTATTGGATGCACAAGATTGGTTAGAAACCCTAATTGGACAAGAATAAGCCTAGGGAGGACGAAAATGACCTAAATTTTAATCCAATAACACAAATGAACTTATTGGATGCACAAGATTGGTTAGAAACCCTAATTGGACAAGAATAAGCCTAGGGAGGAAGAAAATGACCTAAATGTTCATCAAATGACTAAACACACCTATTGGATGCACAAGATTGGTTAGAAACTCTAATTGGACAAAAATAAGCCTAGGGAGGACGAAAATTACCTAAATGTTCACCCAATAACATAAATGAACTTATTGGATGCACAAGATTGGTTAAAAACCCTAATTGGAAAAGAATAAGCCTAGGGAGGACGAAAATGACCTAAATGTTCATCCAATGACACAAACACACCTATTGGATGCACAAGATTGGTTAGAAACCCTAATTGGACAAGAATAAGCCTAGGGAGGACGAAAATGACCTAAATGTTAATCCAATGACACAAATGAACTTATTGGATGCACAAGATTGGTTAAAAACCCTAGTTGGACAAGAATAAGCCTAGGGAGGACGAAAATAACCTAAATGTTCATCAAATGACTAAACACACCTATTGGATGCACAAGATTGGTTAAAAACCCTAATTGGACAAGAATAAACCTAGGAAGGACGAAAATGACCTAAATGTTCACCCAATGACACAAATGAACTTATTGGATGCACAAGATTGGTTAAAAACCCTAATTGGACAAGAATAAGCCTAGCGGGGACGAAAATGACCTAAATGTTCATCCAATGACACAAACACACCTATTGGATGCACAAGATTGGTTAGAAACCCTAATTGGACAAGAATAAGCCTAGGGAGGACGAAAATGACCTAAATGTTAATCCAATGACACAAATGAACTTATTGGATGCACAAGATTGCTTAAAACCCTAATTTGACAAGAATAAGACTAGGGAGGACGATAATAACCTAAATGTTCATCCAATGACACAAACACACCTATTGGATGCACAAGATTGGTTAGAAACCCTAATTGGACAAGAATAAGCCTTGGGAAGACGAAAATGACCTAAATGTTCATCCAATGACACAAATGAATTTATTGGATGCACAAGATTGGTTAAAAACCCTAATTGGACAAGAATAAGCCTAGGGAGGACGAAAATGACCTAAATGTTCATCCAATGACACAAACACACCTATTGGATGCACAAGATTGGTTAGAAACCCTAATTGGACAAGAATAAGCCTAGGGAGGACGAAAATGACCTAAATGTTAATCCAATGACACAAATGAACTTATTGGATGCACAAGATTGCTTAAAACCCTAATTTGACAAGAATAAGACAAGGGAGGACGATAATAACCTAAATGTTCATCCAATGACACAAACACACCTATTGGATGCACAAGATTGGTTAGAAATCCTAATTGGACAAGCATAAGCCTAGGGAGGACGAAAATGACCTAAATGTTAATCCAATGACACAAATGAACTTATTGGATGCACAAGATTGGTTAAAAACCCTAATTGGACAAGAATAAGCCTAGGGAGGACGAAAATGACCTAAATGTTCATCCAATGACACAAACACACCTATTGGATGCACAAGATTGGTTAGAAACCCTAATTGGACAACAATAAGCCTAGGAAGGACGAAAATGACCTAAATGTTAATCCAATGACACAAATGAACTTATTGGATGCACAAGATTGGTTAAAAACCCTAATTGGACAAGAATAAGCCTAGGGAGGACGAAAATGACCTAAATGTTCATCCAATGACACAAACACACCTATTGGGTTCACAAGATTGTTTAGAAACCCTAATTGGACAAGAATAAGCCTAGGGAGGACGAAAATGACCTAAATGTTCATCCAATGACACAAACACACCTATTGGATGCACAAGATTGGTTAGAAACCCTAATTGGACAAGAATAAGCCTAGGGAGGACGAAAATGACCTAAATGTTCATCCAATGACACAAACACACCTATTGGATGCACAAGATTGGTTAAAAACCCTAATTGGACAAGAATAAGCCTAGGGAGGACGAAAATGACCTAAATGTTAATCCAATGACACAAATGAACTTATTGGATGCACAAGATTGCTTAAAACCCTAATTTTACAAGAATAAGCCTAGGGTGGACAAAAATGACCTAAATGTTCATCCAATGACACAAACACACCTATTGGATGCACAAGATTGGTTAAAAACCCTAATTGGACAAGAATAAACCTAGGGAGGACGAAAATGACCTAAATGTTCATCCAATGACACAAATGAACTTACTGGATGCACAAGATTGCTTAAAAACCCTAATTAGACAAGAATAAGCCTAGGGAGGACGAAAATGACCTAAATGTTCATCCAATGACACAAATACACCTATTGGATGCACAAGATTGGTTAGAAACCCTAATTAGACAAGAATAAGCCTAGGGAGGACGAAAATGACCTAAATGTTCATCCAATGACACAAATGAACTTATTGGATGCACAAGATTGGTTAAAAATCCTAATCGGACAAGAATAAGCCTAGGGAGGACGAAAATGACCTAAATGTTCATCCAATGACACAAACACACCTATTGGATGCACAAGATTGGTTAAAAACCCTAATTGGACAAGAATAAGCCTAGGGAGGACGAAAATGACCTAAATGTTCATCCAATGACACAAACACACCTATTGGATGCACACGATAGGTTAGAAACCCTAATTTGACAAGAATAAGCCTAGGGAGGACGAAAATGACCTAACTATTCATCCAATGACACAAATGAACTTATTGGATGCACAAGATTGCTTAAAACCCTAATTGGACGAGAATAAGGCTAGGGAGGACGAAAATAACCTAAATATTCATCCAATGACACAAACACACCTATTGGATGCACAAGATTGGTTTGAAACCCTAATTTGACAAGAATAGGCCTAGGGAGAACGAAAATGACCTAACTATTCGTCCAATGACACAAATGAACTTATTGGATGCAAAAGATTTCTTAAAACCCTAATTGGACAAGAATAAGACTAGGGAGGACGAAAATGACCTAAATGTTCATCCAATGACACAAACACACCTATTGGATGCACAAGATTGGTTAGAAACCCTAATTGTACAAGAATATGCCTAGGGAGGATGAAAATGACCTAAATATTCATCCAATGACACAAATGAACTTATTGGAAGCACAAGATTGCTTAAAACCCTAATTGGACAAGAATAAGACTAGGGAGGACGAAAATGACCTAAATGTTCATCCAATGACACAAACACACCTATTGGATGCACAAGATTGGTTAGAAACCCTAATTGGACAAGAATAAGCCTAGGGAGGACGAAAATAACCTAAATGTTCATCAAATGACTAAACACAACTATTGGATGCACAAGATTGGTTAGAAACCCTAATTGGACAAGAATAAGCCTAGGGAGGTAGAAAATGACCTAAATGTTCACCCAATGACACAAATGAACTTATTGGATGCACAAGATTGGTTAAAAACCCTAATTGGACAAGAATAAGCCTATGGAGGACGAAAATGACCTAAATGTTCATCCAATGACACAAACACACCTATTGGATGCACATGATTGGTTAGAAACCCTAATTTGACAAGAATAAGCCTAGGGAGGACGAAAATGACCTAACTATTCATCCAATGACACAAACACACCTATTGGATGCACAAGATTGGTTAGAAACCCTAATTGGACAAGAATAAGCCTAGGGAGGACGAAAATGACCTAAATGTTAATCCAATGACACAAATGAACTTATTGGATGCACAAGATTGGTTAAAAACTCTAATTGGACAAGAAAAAGCCTAGGGAGGACGAAAATGACCTAAATGTTCATCCAATGACACAAACACACCTATTGGATGCACAAGATTGGTTAGAAACCCTAATTGGACAAGAATAAGCCTAGGGAGGACGAAAATGACCTAAATTTTAATCCAATAACACAAATGAACTTATTGGATGCACAAGATTGGTTAGAAACCCTAATTGGACAAGAATAAGCCTAGGGAGGAAGAAAATGACCTAAATGTTCATCAAATGACTAAACACACCTATTGGATGCACAAGATTGGTTAGAAACTCTAATTGGACAAAAATAAGCCTAGGGAGGACGAAAATTACCTAAATGTTCACCCAATAACATAAATGAACTTATTGGATGCACAAGATTGGTTAAAAACCCTAATTGGAAAAGAATAAGCCTAGGGAGGACGAAAATGACCTAAATGTTCATCCAATGACACAAACACACCTATTGGATGCACAAGATTGGTTAGAAACCCTAATTGGACAAGAATAAGCCTAGGGAGGACGAAAATGACCTAAATGTTAATCCAATGACACAAATGAACTTATTGGATGCACAAGATTGGTTAAAAACCCTAGTTGGACAAGAATAAGCCTAGGGAGGACGAAAATAACCTAAATGTTCATCAAATGACTAAACACACCTATTGGATGCACAAGATTGGTTAAAAACCCTAATTGGACAAGAATAAACCTAGGAAGGACGAAAATGACCTAAATGTTCACCCAATGACACAAATGAACTTATTGGATGCACAAGATTGGTTAAAAACCCTAATTGGACAAGAATAAGCCTAGCGGGGACGAAAATGACCTAAATGTTCATCCAATGACACAAACACACCTATTGGATGCACAAGATTGGTTAGAAACCCTAATTGGACAAGAATAAGCCTAGGGAGGACGAAAATGACCTAAATGTTAATCCAATGACACAAATGAACTTATTGGATGCACAAGATTGCTTAAAACCCTAATTTGACAAGAATAAGACTAGGGAGGACGATAATAACCTAAATGTTCATCCAATGACACAAACACACCTATTGGATGCACAAGATTGGTTAGAAACCCTAATTGGACAAGAATAAGCCTTGGGAAGACGAAAATGACCTAAATGTTCATCCAATGACACAAATGAATTTATTGGATGCACAAGATTGGTTAAAAACCCTAATTGGACAAGAATAAGCCTAGGGAGGACGAAAATGACCTAAATGTTCATCCAATGACACAAACACACCTATTGGATGCACAAGATTGGTTAGAAACCCTAATTGGACAAGAATAAGCCTAGGGAGGACGAAAATGACCTAAATGTTAATCCAATGACACAAATGAACTTATTGGATGCACAAGATTGCTTAAAACCCTAATTTGACAAGAATAAGACAAGGGAGGACGATAATAACCTAAATGTTCATCCAATGACACAAACACACCTATTGGATGCACAAGATTGGTTAGAAATCCTAATTGGACAAGCATAAGCCTAGGGAGGACGAAAATGACCTAAATGTTAATCCAATGACACAAATGAACTTATTGGATGCACAAGATTGGTTAAAAACCCTAATTGGACAAGAATAAGCCTAGGGAGGACGAAAATGACCTAAATGTTCATCCAATGACACAAACACACCTATTGGATGCACAAGATTGGTTAGAAACCCTAATTGGACAAGAATATGCCTAGGGAGGGTGAGAATGACCTAAATGTTCATCCAATGACACAAATGAACTTATTGGATGCACACGATTGGTTAGAAACCCTAATTTGACAAGAATAAGCCTGGGGAGGACGAAAATGACCTAACTATTCATCCAATGACACAAATGAACTTACTGGATGCACAAGATTGGTTAAAAACACTAATTGCAAAAGAATAAGCCTAGGGAGGACGAAAATGACCTAAATGTTCATCCAATGACACAAACACACCTATTGGATGCACAAGATTGGTTAGAAACCCTAATTGGACAAGAATAAGCCTAGGGAGGACGAAAATGACCTAAATGTTAATCCGATGACACAAATGAACTTATTGGATGCACAAGATTGGTTAAAAACCCTAATTGGACAAGAATAAGCCTAGGGAGGACGAAAATAACCTAAATGTTCATCAAATGACTAAACACACCTATTGGATGAACAAGATTGGTTAGAAACCCTAATTGGACAAGAATAAGCCTAGGGAGGACGAAAATGACCTAAATGTTCACCCAATGACACAAATGAACTTATTGGATGCACAAGATTGGTTAAAACCCTAATTGGACGAGAATAAGGCTAGGGAGGACGAAAATAACCTAAATATTCATCCAATGACACAAACACACCTATTGGATGCACAAGATTGGTTTGAAACCCTAATTTGACAAGAATAAGCCTAGGGAGAACGAAAATGACCTAACAATTCGTCCAATGACACAAATGAACTTATTGGATGCACAAGATTTCTTAAAACCCTAATTGGACATGAATAAGACTAGGGAGGACGAAAATGACCTAAATGTTCATCCAATGACACAAACACACCTATTGGATGCACAAGATTGGTTAGAAACCCTAATTGGACAAGAATATGCCTAGGGAGGATGAAAATGACCTAAATATTCATCCAATGACACAAATGAACTTATTGGAAGCACAAGATTGCTTAAAACCCTAATTGGACAAGAATAAGACTAGGGAGGACGAAAATGACCTAAATGTTCATCCAATGACACAAACACACCTATTGGATGCACAAGATTGGTTAGAAACCCTAATTGGACAAGAATAAGCCTGGGGAGGACGAAAATAACCTAAATGTTCATCAAATGACTAAACACAACTATTGGATGCACAAGATTGGTTAGAAACCCTAATTGGACAAGAATAAGCCTAGGGAGGACGAAAATGACCTAAATGTTCATCCAATGACACAAACACACCTATTGGATGCACAAGATTGGTTAAAAACCCTAATGGGACAAGAATAAGCCTAGGGAGGTCGAAAATGACCTAAACGTTCATCCAATGTCACAAACACACCTATTGGATGCACAAGATTGGTTAGAAACCCTAATTGGACAAGAATAAGCCAAGGGAGGACGAAAATGACCTAAATGTTCATCCACTGACACAAATGAACTTATTGGATGCACAAGATTGGTTAAAAACCCTAATTGGACATGAATAAGCCTAGGAAGGACGAAAATGACCTAAATGTTCATCCAATGACACAAACACACCTATTGGATGCACAAGATTGTTTAGAAACCCTAATTGGACAAGAATAAGCCTAGGGAGGACGAAAATGGCCTAAATGTTAATCCAATGACACAAATGAACTTATTGGATGCACAAGATTGGTTAAAAACCGTAATTGGACAAGAATAAGCCTAGGGAGGACGAAAATGACCTAAATGTTCATCCACTGACACAAATGAACTTATTTGATGAACAAGATTGGTTAAAAACCCTAATTGGACAAAAATAAGCCTAGGGAGGACGAAAATGACCTAAATGTTCATCCAATGACACAAACACACCTATTGGATGCACAAGATTGGTTAGAAACCCTAATTGGACAAGAATAAGCCTAGGGAGGACGAAAATGACCTAAATGTTAATCCAATGACACAAATGAACTTATTGGATGCACAAGATTGGTTAAAAACCCTAATTGTACAAGAATAAGCCTAGGGAGGACGAAAATGACCTAAATGTTCATCCAATGACACAAACACACCTATTGGATGCACAAGATTGGTTAAAAACCCTAATTGGACAAGAATAAGCCTAGGGAGGACGAAAATGACCTAAATGTTTATCCAATGACACAAACATACCTATTGGATGCACAAGATTGGTTAGAAACCCTAATTGGACAAGAATAAGCCTAGGGAGGACGAAAATGACCTAAATGTTTATCCAATGACACAAATGAACTTATTGGATGCACAAGATTGGTTAAAAACCCTAATTGGACAAGAATAAGCCTAGGTTGGACGAAAATGACCTAAATGTTTATCCAATGACACAAATGAACTTATTGGATGCACGAGATTGGTTAAAAACCCTAATTGGACAAGAATAAGCCTAGGGAGGACGAAAATGACCTAAATGTTCATCCAATGACACAAACACACCTATTGGATGCACAAGATTGGTTAAAAACCCTAATTGGACAAGAATAAGCCTAGGGAGGACGAAAATGACCTAAAAGTTCATCCAATGACACAAACACAACTATTGGATGCACAAGATTGGTTAAAAATCCTAATTGGATAAGAATAAGCATAGGGAGGACGAAAATGACCTAAATGTTCATCCAATGACACAAACACACCTATTGGATGCACAAGATTGGTTAGAAACCCTAATTGGACAAGAATAAGCCTAGGGAGGACGAAAATGACCTAAATGTTCATCCAATGACACAAACACACCTATTGGATTCACAAGATTGGTTAGAAACCCTAATTGGACAAGAATAAGCCAAGGGAGGACGAAAATGACCTAAATGTTCATCCAATGACACAATTGAACATATTGGATGCACAAGATTGGTTAAAAACCCTAATTGGACAAGAATAAGCCTAGGGAAGACGAAAATGACCTAAATGTTCATCCAATGACACAATTGAACTTATTGGATGCACAAGATTGGTTAAAAACCCTAATGGGACAAGAATAAGCCTATGGAGGACGAAAATGACCTAAATGTTCATCCAATGACACAAACACACCTATTGGATGCACATGATTGGTTAGAAACCCTAATTGGACAAGAATAAGCCTAGGGCGGACGAAAATGACCTAAATGTTCTTCCAATGACACAATTGAACATATTGGATGCACAAGATTGGTTAAAAACCCTAATTGGACAAGAATAAGCCTAGGGAAGACGAAAATGACCTAAATGTTCATCCAATGACACAATTGAACTTATTGGATGCACAAGATTAGTTAAAAACCCTAATGGGACAAGAATAAGCCTATGGAGGACGAAAATGACCTAAATGTTCATCCAATGACACAAACACACCTATTGGATGCACATGATTGGTTAGAAACCCTAATTTGACAAGAATAAGCCTAGGGAGGACGAAAATGACCTAACTATTCATCCAATGACACAAACACACCTATTGGATGCACAAGATTGGTTAGAAACCCTAATTGGACAAGAATAAGCCTAGGGACGACGACAATGACCTAAATGTTCATCCAATGACACAAACACACCTATTGGATGCACAAGATTGGTTAAAAACCCTAATTGGACAAGAATAAGCTTAGGGAGGACGAAAATGAGCTAAATGTTCATCCAATGACACAAACACACCTATTGGATTCACAAGATTGGTTAGAAACCCTAATTGGACAAGAATAAGCCTAGGGAGGACGAAAATGACCTAAATGTTCATCCAATGACACAAACACACCTATTGGATTCACAAGATTGGTTAGAAACCCTAATTGGACAAGAATAAGCCTAGGGAGGACGAAAAGGACCTAAATGTTCATCCACTGACACAAATGAACTTATTGGATGCACAAGATTGGTTAAAAACCCTAATTGGACATGAATAAGCCTAGGGAGGACGAAAATGACCTAAATGTTCATCCAATGACACAAACACACCTATTGGATGCACAAGATTGTTTAGAAACCCTAATTGGACAAGAATAAGCCTAGGGCGGACGAAAATGACCTAAATGTTCATCCAATGACACAATTGAACATATTGGATGCACAAGATTGGTTAAAAACCCTAATTGGACAAGAATAAGCCTAGGGAAGACGAAAATGACCTAAATGTTCATCCAATGACACAATTGAACTTATTGGATGCACAAGATTGGTTAAAAACCCTAATGGGACAAGAATAAGCCTATGGAGGACGAAAATGACCTAAATGTTCATCCAATGACACAAACACACCTATTGGATGCACATGATTGGTTAGAAACCCTAATTTGACAAGAATAAGCCTAGGGAGGACGAAAATGACCTAACTATTCATCCAATTACACAAACACACCTATTGGATGCACAAGATTGGTTAGAAACCCTAATTGGACAAGAATAAGCCTAGGGACGACGACAATGACCTAAATGTTCATCCAATGACATAAACACACCTATTGGATGCACAAGATTGGTTAAAAATACTAATTGGACAAGAATAAGCATAGGGAGGACGAAAATGAGCTAAATGTTCATCCAATGACACAAACACACCTATTGGATGCACAAGATTGGTTAGAAACTCTAATTGGACAAGAATAAGCCTAGGGAGGACGAAAATAACCAAAATGTTCAGCCAATGACACAAATGAACTTATTGGATGCACAAGATTGGTTAGAAACCCTAATTGGACAAGAATAAGCCTAGGGAGGACGAAAATGACCTAAATGTTCATCCAATGACACAAACACACCTATTGGATTCACAAGATTGGTTAGAAACCCTAATTGGACAAGAATAAGCCTAGGGAGGACGAAAATGACCTAAATGTTCATCCAATGACACAAACACACCTATTGGATTCACAAGATTGGTTAGAAACCCTAATTGGACAAGAATAAGCCTAGGGAGGACGAAAAGGACCTAAATGTTCATCCACTGACACAAATGAACTTATTGGATGCACAAGATTGGTTAAAAACCCTAATTGGACATGAATAAGCCTAGGGAGGACGAAAATGACCTAAATGTTCATCCAATGACACAAACACACCTATTGGATGCACAAGATTGTTTAGAAACCCTAATTGGACAAGAATAAGCCTAGGGCGGACGAAAATGACCTAAAAGTTCATCCAATGACACAATTGAACATATTGGATGCACAAGATTGGTTAAAAACCCTAATTGGACAAGAATAAGCCTAGGGAAGACGAAAATGACCTAAATGTTCATCCAATGACACAATTGAACTTATTGGATGCACAAGATTGGTTAAAAACCCTAATGGGACAAGAATAAGCCTATGGAGGACGAAAATGACCTAAATGTTCATCCAATGACACAAACACACCTATTGGATGCACATGATTGGTTAGAAACCCTAATTGGACAAGAATAAGCCTAGGGCGGACGAAAATGACCTAAATGTTCTTCCAATGACACAATTGAACATATTGGATGCACAAGATTGGTTAAAAACCCTAATTGGACAAGAATAAGCCTAGGGAAGACGAAAATGACCTAAATGTTCATCCAATGACACAATTGAACTTATTGGATGCACAAGATTAGTTAAAAACCCTAATGGGACAAGAATAAGCCTATGGAGGACGAAAATGACCTAAATGTTCATCCAATGACACAAACACACCTATTGGATGCACATGATTGGTTAGAAACCCTAATTTGACAAGAATAAGCCTAGGGAGGACGAAAATGACCTAACTATTCATCCAATGACACAAACACACCTATTGGATGCACAAGATTGGTTAGAAACCCTAATTGGACAAGAATAAGCCTAGGGACGACGACAATGACCTAAATGTTCATCCAATGACACAAACACACCTATTGGATGCACAAGATTGGTTAAAAATACTAATTGGACAAGAATAAGCATAGGGAGGACGAAAATGAGCTAAATGTTCATCCAATGACACAAACACACCTATTGGATGCACAAGATTGGTTAGAAACTCTAATTGGACAAGAATAAGCCTAGGGAGGACGAAAATAACCAAAATGTTCACCCAATGACACAAATGAACTTATTGGATGCACAAGATTGGTTAGAAACCCTAATTGGACAAGAATAAGCCTAGGGAGGACGAAAATGACCTAAATGTTCATCCAATGACACAAACACACCTATTGGATTCACAAGATTGGTTAGAAACCCTAATTGGACAAGAATAAGCCTAGGGAGGACGAAAATGACCTAAATGTTCATCCAATGACACAAACACACCTATTGGATGCACAAGATTGGTTAAAAACCCTAATTGGACAAGAATAAGCATAGGGAGGACGAAAATGAGCTAAATGTTCATCCAATGACACAAACACACCTATTGGATGCACAAGATTGGTTAGAAACCCTAATTGGACAAGAATAAGCCTAGGGAGGACGAAAATGACCTAAATGTTCATCCAATGACACAAACACACCTATTGGATGCACAAGATTGGTTAGAATCCCTAATTGGACAAGAATAAGCCTAGGGAGGACGAAAATGACCTAAATGTTAATCCAATGACACAATTGAACTTATTGGATGCACAAGATTGGTTAAAAACCCTAATTAAACAAGAATAAGCCTAGGGAGGACGAAAATGACCTAAATGTTCATCCAATGACACAAATGAACATATTGGATGCACAAGATTGGTTAAAAACCCTAATTGGACAAGAATAAGCCTAGGGAAGACGAAAATGACCTAAATGTTCATCCAATGACACAATTGAACTTATTGGATGCACAAGATTGGTTAAAAACCCTAATGGGACAAGAATAAGCCTAGGGGGACGAAAGTGACCTAAATGTTCATCCAATGTCACAAACACACCTATTGGATGCACAAGATTGGTTAGAAACCCTAATTGGACAAGAATAAGCCTAGGGAGGACGAAAATAACCTAAATGTTAATCCAATGACACAAATGAACTTATTGGATGCACAAGATAGGTTAAAAACCGTAATTGGACAAGAATAAGCCTAGGGAGGACGAAAATGACCTAAATGTTCATCCAATGACACAATTGAACTTATTGGATGCACAAGATTGGTTAAAAACCCTAATTGGACAAAAATAAGCCTAGGGAGGACGAAAATGACCTAAATGTTCATCCAATGACACAAACACACCTATTGGATGCACAAGATTGGTTAGAAACCCTAATTGGACAAGAATAAGCCTAGGGAAGACGAAAATAACCTAAATGTTCATTCAATGACACAAACACACCTATTGGATGCACAAGATTGGTTAGAAACCCTAATTTGACAAGAATAAGCCTAGGGAAGACGAAAATGACCTAAATGTTCACCCAATGACACAAATGAACTTATTGGATGCACAAGATTGGTTATAAACCCTAATTGGACAAGAATAAGCCTAGGGAGGACGAAAATGACCTAAATGTTCATCCAATGACACAAACACACCTATTGGATGCACAAGATTGGTTAGAAACCCTAATTGGACAAGAATAAGCCTAGGGAGGACGAAAATGACCTAAATGTTAATCCAATGACACAAATGAACTTATTGGATGCACAAGATTGGTTAAAAACCCTAATTAGACAAGAATAAGCCTAGGGAGGACTAAAATGACCTAAATGTTCATCCAATGACACAAACACACCTATTGGATTCACAAGATTGGTTAAAATCCCTAATTGGACAAGAATAAGCCTAGGGAACGACGAAAATGACCTAAGTTTTCATCCAATGACACAAACACACCTATTGGATGCACAAGATTGGTTAGAAACCCTAATTGGACAAGAATAAGCCTAGGGAGGACGAAAATGACCTAAATGTTCATCCAATGACACAAATGAACTTATTGGATGCACAAGATTTGTTAAAAACCCTAATTGGACAACAATAAGCCTAGGGAGGACGAAAATGACCTAAATGTTCATCCAATGACACAAACACACCTATTGGATGCACAAGATTGGTTAGAAACCCTAATTGGACAAGAATAAGCCTAGGGAGGACGAAAATGACCTAAATGTTCATCCAATGACACAAACACACCTATTGGATGCACAAGATTGGTTAGAAACCCTAATTTGACAAGAATAAGTCTAGGGAGGACGAAAATGACCTAAATGTTAATCCAATGACACAAATGAACTTATTGGACGCACAAGATTGGTTAAAAACCCTAATTGGACAAGAATAAGCCTAGGGAGGACGAAAATGACCTAAATGTTCATCCAATGACACAATTGAACTTATTGGATGCACAAGATTGGTTAAAAACCCTAATTGGACAAAAATAAGCCTAGGGAGGACGAAAATGACCTAAATGTTCATCCAATGACACAAATACACCTATTGGATGCACAAGATTGGTTAGAAACCCTAATTGGACAAGAATAAGCCTAGGGAGGACGAAAATGACCTAAATGTTCATCCAATAACACAAACACACCTATTGGATGCACAAGATTGGTTAGAAACCCTAATTGGACAAGAATAAGCCTAGGGAGGACGAAAATGACCTAAATGTTAATCCAATGACACAAATGAACTTATTGGATGCACAAGATTGGTTAAAAACCCAAATTGGACAAGAATAAGCCTAGGGAAGACAAAAATGACCTAAATGTTCATCCAATGACACAAACACACCTATTGGATGCACAAGATTGGTTAAAAACCCTAATTGGACAAGAATAAGCCTAGGGAGGACGAAAATGACCTAAATGTTCATCCAATGACACAAACACACCTATTGGATGCACACGATTGGTTAGAAACCCTAATTTGACAAGAATAAGCCTAGGGAGGACGAAAATGACCTAACTATTCATCCAATGACACAAATGAACTTATTGGATGCACAAGATTGCTTAAAACCCTAATTGGACAAGAATAAGACTAGGGATGACGAAAATGACCTAAATGTTCGTCCAATAACACAAACACACCTATTGGATGCACAAGATTGGTTAGAAACCCTAATTTGACAAGAATAAGCCTAGGGAGGACGAAAATGACCTAACTATTCATCCAATGACACAAATGAACTTATTGGATGCACAAGATTGCTTAAAACCCTAATTAGACAAGAATAAGACTAGGGAGGACGAAAATGACCTAAATGTTCATCCAATGACACAAACACACCTATTGGATGCACACGATTGGTTAGAAACCCTAATTTGACAAGAATAAGCCTAGGGAGGACGAAAATGACCTAACTATTCATCCAATGACACAAATGAACTAATTGGATGCACAAGATTGCTTAAAACCCTAATTGGACAAGAATAAGACTAGGGAGGACGAAAATGACCTAAATGTTCATCCAATGACACAAACACTCCTATTGGATGCACAAGATTGGTTAGAAACCCTAATTCGACAAGAATATGCCTAGGGAGGACGAAAATGACCTAAATGTTCATCCAATGACACAAACACACCTATTGGATGCACAAGATTGGTTAAAAACCCTAATTGGACAAGAATAAGCCTAGGGAGGACGAAAATGACCTAAATGTTCATCCAATGACACAAACACACCTATTGGATGCACACGATTGGTTAGAAACCCTAATTTGACAAGAATAAGCCTAGGGAGGACGAAAATGACCTAACTATTCATCCAATGACACAAATGAACTAATTGGATGCACAAGATTGCTTAAAACCCTAATTGGACAAGAATAAGACTAGGGAGGACGAAAATGACCTAAATGTTCATCCAATGACACAAACACTCCTATTGGATGCACAAGATTGGTTAGAAACCCTAATTCGACAAGAATATGCTTAGGGAGGATGAAAATGACCTAAATGTTCATCCAATGACACAAACACACCTATTGGATGCACAAGATTGGTTAAAAACCCTAATTGGACAAGAATAAGCCTAGGGAGGACGAAAATGACCTAAATGTTCATCCAATGACACAAACACACCTATTGGATGCACACGATTGGTTAGAAACCCTAATTTGACAAGAATAAGCCTAGGGAGGACGAAAATGACCTAAATGTTAATCCAATGACACAAATGAACTTATTGGATGCACAAGATTGGTTAAAAACCGTAATTGGACAAGAATAAGCCTTGGGAGGACGAAAATGACCTAAATGTTCACCCAATGACACAAATGAACTTATTGGATACACAAGATTGGTTAAAAACCCTAATTGGACAAGAATAAGCCTAGGGAGGAAGAAAATGACCTAAATGTTCATCCAATGACACAAACACACCTATTGGATGCCCAAGATTGGTTAAAAACCCTAATTAGACAAGAGTAAGCATAGGGAGGACGAAAATGACCTAAATGTTCATCCAATGACACAAACACACCTATTGGATGCACAAGATTGGTTAGAAACCCTAATTGGACAAGAATAAGCCTAGGGAGGACGAAAATGACCTAAATGTTCATCCAATGACACAAACACACCTATTGGATGCACAAGATTGGTTAAAAACCCTAATTGGACAAGAATAAGCCTAGGGAGGACAAAAATGACCTAACTATTCATCCAATGACACAAATGAACTTATTGGATGCACAAGATTGCTTAAAACCCTAATTGGACAAGAATAAGACTAGGGAGGACGAAAATAACCTAAATGTTCATCCAATGACACAAACACACCTATTGGATGCACAAGATTGGTTAGAAACCCAAATTAGACAAGAATAAACCTAGGGAGGACGAAAATGACCTAAATGTTCATCCAATGACACAAACACACCTATTGGATGCACAAGATTGGTTAGAAACCCTAATTGGACAAGAATAAGCCTAGGGAGGACGAAAATGACCTAAATGTTCATCCAATGACACAAACACACCTATTGGATGCACAAGATTGGTTAAAAACCCTAATTGGACAAGAATAAGCCTAGGGAGGACGAAAATGACCTAAATGTTCATCCAATGACACAAACACACCTATTGGATGCACACGATAGGTTAGAAACCCTAATTGGACAAGAATAAGCCTAGGGAGGACGAAAATGACCTAAATGTTCATCCAATGACACAAACACACCTATTGGATGCACAAGATTGGTTAAAAACCCTAATAGGACAAGAATAAGACTAGGGAGGACGAAAATGACCTAAATGTTCGTCCAATGACACAAACACACCTATTGGATGCACAAGATTGGTTTGAAACCCTAATTGGACAAGAATATGCCTAGGGAGGATGAAAATGACCTAAATATTCATCCAATGACACAAATGAACTTATTGGAAGCACAAGATTGCTTAAAACCCTAATTGGACAAGAATAAGACTAGGGAGGACGAAAATGACCTAAATGTTCATCCAATGACACAAACACACCTATTGGATGCACAAGATTGGTTCAAAACCCTAATTGGACAAGAATAAGCCTGGGGAGGACGAAAATAACCTAAATGTTCATCTAATGACTAAACACAACTATTGGATGCACAAGATTGGTTAGAAACCCTAATTGGACAAGAATAAGCCTAGGGAGGTAGAAAATGACCTAAATGTTCACCCAATGACACAAATGAACTTATTGGATGCACAAGATTGGTTAAAAACCCTAATTGGACAAGAATAAGCCTAGGGAGGACGAAAATGACCTAAATGTTCATCCAATGACACAAAAACACCTATTGGATGCACAAGATTGGTTAAAAACCCTAATTGTATAAGAATAAGCATAGGGAGGACGAAAATGACCTAAATGTTCATCCAATGACACAAACACACCTATTGGATGCACAAGATTGGTTAGAAACCCTAATTGGACAAGAATAAGCCTAGGGACGACAACAATGACCTAAATGTTCATCCAATGACACAAACACACCTATTGGATGCACAAGATTGGTTAAAAACCCTAATTGGACAAGAATAAGCCTAGGGAGGACGAAAATGACCTAAATGTTCATCCAATGACACAAACACACCTATTGGATGCACAAGATTGTTTTGAAACCCTAATTGGACAAGAATAAGCCTAGGGAGGACGAAAATGACCTAACTATTCATCCTATGACACAAATGAACTTATTGGAGGCACAAGATTTCTTAAAACTCTAATTGGACAAGAATAAGACTAGGGAGGACGAAAATGACCTAAATGTTCATCCAATGACACAATTGAACTTATTGGATGCAGAAGATTGGTTAAAAACCCTAATGGGACAAGAATAAGCCTAGGGAGGTCGAAAATGACCTAAATGTTCATCCAATGTCACAAACACACCTATTGGATGCACAAGATTGGTTAGAAACCCTAATTCGACAAGAATATGCCTAGGGAGGATGAAAATGACCTAAATGTTCATCCAATGACACAAACACACCTATTGGATGCACAAGATTGGTTAAAAACCCTAATTGGACAAGAATAAGCCTAGGGAGGACGAAAATGACCTAAATGTTCATCCAATGACACAAACACACCTATTGGATGCACACGATAGGTTAGAAACCCTAATTTGACAAGAATAAGCCTAGGGAGGACGAAAATGACCTAACTATTCATCCAATGACACAAATGAACTTATTGGATGCACAAGATTGCTTAAAACCCTAATTGGACGAGAATAAGGCTAGGGAGGACGAAAATAACCTAAATATTCATCCAATGACACAAACACACCTATTGGATGTACAAGATTGGTTTGAAACCCTAATTTGACAAGAATAAGCCTAGGGAGAAAGAAAATGACCTAACTATTCGTCCAATGACACAAATGAACTTATTGGATGCAAAAGATTTCTTAAAACCCTAATTGGACAAGAATAAGACTAGGGAGGACGAAAATGACCTAAATGTTCATCCAATGACACAAACACACCTATTGGATGCACAAGATTGGTTAGAAACCCTAATTGGACAAGAATATGCCTAGGGAGGATGAAAATGACCTAAATATTCATCCAATGACACAAATGAACTTATTGGAAGCACAAAATTGCTTAAAACCCTAATTGGACAAGAATAAGACTAGGGAGGACGAAAATGACCTAAATGTTCATCCAATGACACAAACACACCTATTGGATGCACAAGATTGGTTAGAAACCCTAATTGGACAAGAATAAGCCTGGGGAGGACGAAAATAACCTAAATGTTCATCAAATGACTAAACACAACTATTGGATGCACAAGATTGGTTAGAAACCCTAATTGGACAAGAATAAGCCTAGGGAGGTAGAAAATGACCTAAATGTTCACCCAATGACACAAATGAACTTATTGGATGCACAAGATTGGTTAAAAACCCTAATTGGACAAGAATAAGCCTATGGAGGACGAAAATGACCTAAATGTTCATCCAATGACACAAACACACCTATTGGATGCACATGATTGGTTAGAAACCCTAATTTGACAAGAATAAGCCTAGGGAGGACGAAAATGACCTAAATGTTAATCCAATGACACAAACACACCTATTGGATGCACAAGATTGGTTAAAAACCGTAATTGGACAAGAATAAGCCTAGGGAGGTCGAAAATGACCTAAACGTTCATCCAATGTCACAAACACACCTATTGGATGCACAAGATTGGTTAGAAACCCTAATTCGACAAGAATATGCCTAGGGAGGTAGAAAATGACCTAAATGTTCACCCAATGACACAAATGAACTTATTGGATGCACAAGATTGGTTAAAAACCCTAATTGGACAAGAATAAGCCTATGGAGGACGAAAATGACCTAAATGTTCATCCAATGACACAAACACACCTATTGGATGCACATGATTGGTTAGAAACCCTAATTTGACAAGAATAAGCCTAGGGAGGACGAAAATGACCTAACTATTCATCCAATGACACAAACACACCTATTGGATGCACAAGATTGGTTAGAAACCCTAATTGGACAAGAATAAGCCTAGGGACGACGACAATGACCTAAATGTTCATCCAATGACACAAACACACCTATTGGATGCACAAGATTGGTTAAAAATACTAATTGGACAAGAATAAGCATAGGGAGGACGAAAATGAGCTAAATGTTCATCCAATGACACAAACACACCTATTGGATGCACAAGATTGGTTAGAAACTCTAATTGGACAAGAATAAGCCTAGGGAGGACGAAAATAACCAAAATGTTCACCCAATGACACAAATGAACTTATTGGATGCACAAGATTGGTTAGAAACCCTAATTGGACAAGAATAAGCCTAGGGAGGACGAAAATGACCTAAATGTTCATCCAATGACACAAACACACCTATTGGATTCACAAGATTGGTTAGAAACCCTAATTGGACAAGAATAAGCCTAGGGAGGACGAAAATGACCTAAATGTTCATCCAATGACACAAACACACCTATTGGATGCACAAGATTGGTTAAAAACCCTAATTGGACAAGAATAAGCATAGGGAGGACGAAAATGAGCTAAATGTTCATCCAATGACACAAACACACCTATTGGATGCACAAGATTGGTTAGAAACCCTAATTGGACAAGAATAAGCCTAGGGAGGACGAAAATGACCTAAATGTTCATCTACTGACACAAACACACCTATTGGATTCACAAGATTGGTTAGAAACCCTAATTGGACAAGAATAAGCCTAGGGAGGACGAAAATGACCTAAATGTTCATCCAATGACACAAACACACCTATTGGATTCACAAGATTGGTTAGAAACCCTAATTGGACAAGAATAAGCCTAGGGAGGACGAAAATGACCTAAATGTTCATCCAATGACACAAATGAACATATTGGATGCACAAGATTGGTTAAAAACCCTAATTGGACAAGAATAAGCCTAGGGAGGACGAAAATGACCTAAATGTTCATCCAATGACACAAACACACCGATTGGATGCACAAGATTGGTTAGAAACCCTAATTGGACAAGAATAAGCCTAGGAAGGAAGAAAATGACCTAAATGTTAATCCAAAGACACAAATGAACTTATTGGATGCACAAGATTGGTTAAAAACCCTAATTGGACAAGAATAAGACTAGGGAGGACGAAAATGACCTAAATGTTCATCCAATGACACAAACACACCTATTGGATTCACAAGATTGGTTAGAAACCCTAATTGGACAAGAATAAGCCTAGGGAGGACGAAAATGACCTAAATGTTCACCCAATGACACAAATGAACTTATTGGAAGCACTAGATTGGTTAAAAAACCTAATTGGACAAGAATAAGTCTAGGGAGGACGAAAATGACCTAAATGTTCATCCAATGACACAAACACACCTATTGGATGCACAAGATTGGTTAAAAACCCTAATTGGACAAGAATAAGCATAGGGAGGACGAAAATGACCTAAATGTTCATCGAATGACACAAACACACCTATTGGAACCACAAGATTGGTTAAAAACCCTAATTGGACAAGAATAAGCCTAGGGAGGACGAAAATGACCTAAATGTTAATCCAATGACACAAATGAACTTATTGGATGCACAAGATTGGTTAAAAACCCTAATTGGACAAGAATAAGCCTAGGGAGGACGAAAATGACCTAAATGTTCATCCAATGACACAAACACACCTATTGGATGCACAAGATTGGTTAAAAACCCTAATTGGACAAGAATAAGCATAGGGAGGACGAAAATGACCTAAATGTTCATCTAATGACACAAACACACCTATTGGAAGCACAAGATTGGTTAGAAACCCTAATTGGACAAGAATAAGCCTAGGGAGGACGAAAATGACCTAAATATTCATCCAATGACACAAATGAAGTTATTGGATGCACAAGATTGCTTAAAACCCTAATTGGACAAGAATAAGACTTGGGAGGACGAAAATGACCTAAATGTTCATCCAATGACACAAATGAACTTATTGGATGCACAAGATTGGTTAAAAACCCTAATTGGACAAGAATAAGCCTAGGGTGGACGAAAATGACCTAAATGTTTATTCAATGACACAAATGAACTTATTGGATGCACAAGATTGGTTAAAAACCCTAATTGGAAAAGAATAAGCCTAGGGAGGACGAAAATGACCTAAATGTTCATCCAATGACACAAACACACCTATTGGATGCACAAGATTGGTTAAAAACCCTAATTGGACAAGAATAAGCCTAGGGAGGACGAAAATGACCTAAATGTTCATCCAATGACACAAATGAACTTATTGGATGCACAAGATTGGTTAAAAACCCAAATTAGACAAGAATAAGCCTAGGGAGGACGAAAATGACCTAAATGTTCATCCAATGACACAAATGAACTTATTGGATGCACAAGATTGGTTAAAAACCCTAATTGGACAAGAATAAGCCTAGGGAGGACGAAAATGACCTAAATGTTCGTCCAATGACACAAACACACCTATTGGATGCAAAAGATTGCTTAAAACCCTAATTGGACAAGAATAAGACTAGGGAGGACGAAAATGACCTAAATGTACTTATTGGATGCACAAGATTGGTTAAAAACCTTAATTGGACAAGAATACGCCTAGGGAGGATGAAAATGACCTAAATGTTCATCCAATGACACAAATGAACTTATTGGATGCACAAGATTGGTTAAAAACCCTAATTGGACAAGAATAAGACTAGGGAGGACGAAAATGACCTAAATGTTCATCCAATGACACAAACACACCTATTGAATGCACAAGATTGGTTAGAAACCCTAATCGGACAAGAATAAGCCTAGGAAGGACGAAAATGACCTAAATGTTAATCCAATGACACAAATGAACTTATTGGATGCACAAGATCGGTTTAAAACCCTAATTGGACAAGAATAAGCCTAGGGAGGACGAAAATGACCTAAATGTTCATCCAATGACACAAACACACCTATTGGATGCACAAGATTGGTTAAAAACCCTAATTGGACAAGAATAAGCCTAGGGAGGACGAAAATGACCTAAATGTTCATCCAATGACACAAACACACCTATTGGATGCACAAGATTGGTTAAAAACCCTAATTGGACAAGAATAAGCATTGGGAATACGAAAATGACCTAAATGTTCATCCAATGACACAAATGAACTTATTGGATGCACAAGATTGCTTAAAACCCTAATTGGACAAGAATAAGACTAGGGACGACGAAAATGACCTAACTATTCATCCAATGAGACAAATGAACTTATTGGATGCACAAGATTGCTTAAAACCCTAATTGGACAAGAATGAGACTAGGGAGGACGAAAATGACCTAAATGTTCATCCAATGACACAAACACACCTATTGGATGCACAAGATTGGTTAGAAACCCTAATTGGACAAGAATAAGCCTTGGGAGGACGAAAATGACCTAAATGATCATCCAATGACACAAATGAACTTATTGGATGCACAAGATTGCTTAAAACCCTAATTGGACAAGAATAAGACTAGGGAGGACGACAATGACCTAAATGTTCATCCAATGACACAAACACACCTATTGGATGCACAAGATTGGTTAGAAACCGTAATTCGACAAGAATATGCCTAGGGAGGATGAAAATGACCTAAATATTCATCCAATGACACAAATGAACTTATTGGAAGCACAAGATTGCTTAAAACCCTAATTGGACAAGAATAAGACTAGGGAGGACGAAAATGACCTAAATGTTCATCCAATGACACAAACACACCTATTGGATGCACAAGATTGGTTAGAAACCCTAATTGGACAAGAATAAGCCTAGGGAGGACGAAAATGACCTAAATGTTCATCCAATGACACAAACACACCTATTGGATTCACAAGATTGGTTAGAAACCCTAATTGGACAAGAATAAGCCAAGGGAGGACGAAAATGACCTAAATGTTCATCCAATGACACAATTGAACATATTGGATGCACAAGATTGGTTAAAAACCCTAATTGGACAAGAATAAGCCTAGGGAAGACGAAAATGACCTAAATGTTCATCCAATGACACAATTGAACTTATTGGATGCACAAGATTGGTTAAAAACCCTAATGGGACAAGAATAAGCCTATGGAGGACGAAAATGACCTAAATGTTCATCCAATGACACAAACACACCTATTGGATGCACATGATTGGTTAGAAACCCTAATTGGACAAGAATAAGCCTAGGGCGGACGAAAATGACCTAAATGTTCTTCCAATGACACAATTGAACATATTGGATGCACAAGATTGGTTAAAAACCCTAATTGGACAAGAATAAGCCTAGGGAAGACGAAAATGACCTAAATGTTCATCCAATGACACAATTGAACTTATTGGATGCACAAGATTAGTTAAAAACCCTAATGGGACAAGAATAAGCCTATGGAGGACGAAAATGACCTAAATGTTCATCCAATGACACAAACACACCTATTGGATGCACATGATTGGTTAGAAACCCTAATTTGACAAGAATAAGCCTAGGGAGGACGAAAATGACCTAACTATTCATCCAATGACACAAACACACCTATTGGATGCACAAGATTGGTTAGAAACCCTAATTGGACAAGAATAAGCCTAGGGACGACGACAATGACCTAAATGTTCATCCAATGACACAAACACACCTATTGGATGCACAAGATTGGTTAAAAAC
Organism: Cicer pinnatifidum; assembly: GCA_037974775.1. Taxonomy (NCBI): domain Eukaryota; kingdom Viridiplantae; phylum Streptophyta; class Magnoliopsida; order Fabales; family Fabaceae; genus Cicer; species Cicer pinnatifidum. The sequence goes on from JBBPBR010000436.1 coordinate 251,009, forward strand.
CCTAATTGGACAAGAATAAGCATAGGGAGGACGAAAATGAGCTAAATGTTCATCCAATGACACAAACACACCTATTGGATGCACAAGATTGGTTAGAAACCCTAACTGGACAAGAATAAGCCTAGGGAGGACGAAAATGACCTAAATGTTCATCCAATGACACAAACACACCTATTGGATTCACAAGATTGGTTAGAAACCCTAATTGGACAAGAATAAGCCTAGGGAGGACGAAAATGACCTAAATGTTCATCCAATGACACAAACACACCTATTGGATTCACAAGATTGGTTAGAAACCTTAATTGGACAAAAATAAGCCTAGGGAGGACGAAAATGACCTAAATGTTCATTCAATGACACAAACACACCTATTGGATGCACACGATAGGTTAGAAACCCTAATTTGACAAGAATAAGCCTAGGGAGGACGAAAATGACCTAACTATTCATCCAATGACACAAATGAACTTATTGGATGCACAAGATTGCTTAAAACCCTAATTGGACGAGAATAAGGCTAGGGAGGACGAAAATAACCTAAATATTCATCCAATGACACAAACACACCTATTGGATGCACAAGATTGTTTTGAAACCCTAATTTGACAAGAATAAGCCTAGGGAGAACGAAAATGACCTAACTATTCGTCCAATGACACAAATGAACTTATTGGATGCACAAGATTTCTTAAAACCCTAATTGGACAAGAATAAGACTAGGGAGGACGAAAATGACCTAAGTGTTCATCCAATGACACAAACACACCTATTGGGTGCACAAGATTGGTTAGAAACCCTAATTGGACAAGAATATGCCTAGAGAGGATGAAAATGACCTAAATATTCATCCAATGACACAAATGAACTTATTGGAAGCACAAGATTGCTTAAAACCCTAATTGGACAAGAATAAGACTAGGGAGGACGAAAATGACCTAAATGTTCATCCAATGACACAAACACACCTATTGGATGCACAAGATTGGTTAGAAACCCTAATTGGACAAGAATAAGCCTGGGGAGGACGAAAATAACCTAAATGTTCATCAAATGACTAAACACAACTATTGGATGCACAAGATTGGTTAGAAACCCTAATTGGACAAGAATAAGCCTAGGGAGGTAGAAAATGACCTAAATGTTCACCCAATGACACAAATGAACTTATTGGATGCACAAGATTGGTTAAAAACCCTAATTGGACAAGAATAAGCCTAGGGAGGACGAAAATGACCTAAATGTTCATCCAATGACACAAACACACCTATTGGATGCACAAGATTGGTTAAAAACCCTAATTGGACAAGAATAAGCCTAGGGAGGACGAAAATGACCTAAATGTTCATCCAATGACACAAATGAACATATTGGATACAAAAGATTGGTTAAAAACCCTAATTGGACAAGAATAAGCCTAGGGAGGACAAAAATGACCTAAATGTTCATCAAATAACTAAACACACCTATTGGATGCACAAGATTGGTTAGAAACCCTAATTGGACAAGAATAAGCCTAGGGAGGACGAAAATGACCTAAATGTTCACCCAATGACACAAATGAACTTATTGGATGCACAAGATTGGTTAAAAACCCTAATTGGACAAGAATAAGCCTAGGGAGGACGAAAATGACCTAAATGTTCATCCAATGACACAAACACACCTATTGGATGCACAAGATTGGTTAAAAACCCTAATTGGACAAGAATAAGCCTAGGGAGGACGAAAATGACCTAAATGTTCATCCAATGACACAAATGAACTTATTGGATGCACAAGACTGGTTAAAAACCCTAATTGGACAAGAATAAGCCTAGGGAGGACGAAAATGACCTAAATGTTTTCATCAAATGACTAAACACACCTATTGGATGCACAAGATTGGTTAGAAACCCTAATTGGACAAGAATAAGCCTAGGGAGGACGAAAATGACCTAAATGTTCACCCAATGACACAAATGAACTTATTGGATGCACTAGATTGGTTAAAAACCCTAATTGGACAAGAATAAGCCTAGGGAGGATGAAAATGACCTAAATGTTCATCCAATGACACAAACACACCTATTGGATGCACAAGATTGGTTAGAAACCCTAATTGGACAAGAATAAGCCTAGGGAGGACGAAAATGACCTAAATGTTAATCCAATGACACAAATGAACTTATTGGATGCACAAGATTGGTTAAAAACCATAATTGGACAAGAATAAGCCTAGGGAGGACGAAAATAACCTAAATGTTCATCAAATGACTAAACACACCTATTGGATGCACAAGATTGGTTAGAAACCCTAATTGGACAAGAATAAGCCTAGGGAGGACGAAAATGACCTAAATGTTCATCCAATGACACAAACACACCTATTGGATGCACAAGATTGGTTAAAAACCCTAATTGGACAAGAATAAGCATAGGGAGGACGAAAATGACCTAAATGTTCATCCAATGACACAAACCCAGCTATTGGATGCACAAGATTGGTTAGAAACCCTAATTGGACAAGAATAAGCCTAGGGAGGACGAAAATGACCTAAATATTCATACAATGACACAAATGAACTTATTGGATACACAATATTGCTTAAAACCCTAATTGGACAAGAATAAGACTAGGGAGGACGAAAATGAGCTAAATGTTCATCAAATGACACAAACACACCTATTGGATGCACAAGATTGGTTAGAAACCCTAATTGGACAAGAATAAGCCTAGGGAGGATGAAAATGACCTAAATATTCATCCAATGACACAAATGAACTTATTGGATGCACAAGATTGCTTAAAACCCTAATTGGACAAGAATAAGACTAGGGAGGACGAAAATAACCTAAATGTTCATCCAATGACACAAACACACCTATTGGATGCACAAGATTTGTTAGAAACCCTAATTGGACAAGAATAAGCCTAGGAAGGACGAAAATGACCAAAATGTTAATCCAATGACACAAATGAACTTATTGGATGCACAAGATTGGTTAAAAACCCTAATTGGACAAGAATAAGCCTAGGGAGGACGAAAATGACCTAAATGTTCATCCAATGACACAAACACACCTATTGGATGCACAAGATTGTTTAGAAACCCTAATTGGACAAGAATAAGCCTAGGGAGGACGAAAATGACCTAAATGTTCATCCAATGACACAAACACACCTATTGGATACACAAGATTGTTTAGAAACCCTAATTGGACAAGAATAAGCCTAGGGAGGACGAAAATGACCTAAATATTAATCCAATGACACAAGTGAACTTATTGGATGCACAAGATTGCTTAAAACCCTAATTGGACAAGAATAAGACAAGGGAGGACGAAAATAACCTAAATGTTCATCCAATGACACAAACACACCTATTGGATGCACAAGATTGGTTAAAAACCCTAATTGGACAAGAATAAGCCTAGGGAGGACGAAAATGACCTAAATGTTCATCCAATGACACAAACACACCTATTGGATGCACAAGATTGATTAGAAAACATAATTGGACAAGAATAAGCCTAGGGAGGACGAAAATGACCTAAATGTTCATCCAATGACACAAACACACCTATTGGATGCACAAGATTGGTTAAAAACCCTAATTGGACAAGAATAAGCCTAGGGAGGACGAAAATGACCTAAATGTTCATCCAATGACACAAATACACCTATTGGATGCACAAGATTGGTTAGAAACCCTAATTGGACAAGAATAAGCCTAGGGTGGACGAAAATGACCTAAATGTTTATCCCATGACACAAATGAACTTATAGGATGCACAAGATTGGTTAAAAACCGTAATTGGTCAAGCATAAGCCTAGGGAGGACGAAAATGACCTAAATGTTCATCCAATGACACAAACACACCTATTGGATGCACAAGATTGGTTAGAAACCCTAATTGGACAAGAATAAGCCTAGGGAGGACGAAAATGACCTAAATGTTAATCCAATGACACAAATGAACTTATTGGATGCACAAGATTGGTTAAAAACCCTAATGGGACAAGAATTAGGTTAGGGAGGACGAAAATGACCTAAATGTTCATCCAATGTCACAAACACACCTATTGGATGCACAAGATTGGTTAGAAACCCTAATTGGACAAGAATAAGCCTAGGGAGGACGAAAATGACATAAATGTTAATCCAATGACACAAATGAACTTATTGGATGCACAAGATTGGTTAAAAACCCTAATTGGACAAGAATAAGCCTAGGGAGGACGAAAATGACCTAAATGTTCATCCAATCTCACAATTGAACTTATTGGATGCACAAGATTGGTTAAAAACCCTAATTGGACAAGAATAAGCCTAGGGAGGACGAAAATGACCTAAATGTTCATCCAATGACACAAACACACCTATTGGATGCACAAGATTGGTTAAAAACCCTAATTGGACAAGAATAAGCCTAGGGAGGACGAAAATGACCTAAATGTTCATCCAATGACACAAACACACCTATTGGATGCACAAGATTGGTTAGAAACCCTAATTGGACAAGAATAAGCCTAGGGAGGACGAAAATGACCTAAATGTTCATCCAATGACACAAACACACCTATTGGATGCACACGATTGGTTAGAAACCCTAATTTGACAAAAATAAGCCTAGGGAGGACGAAAATGACCTAACTATTCATCCAATGACACAAATGAACTTATTGGATGCACAAGATTGGTTAAAAACCCTAATTGGAAAAGAATAAGCCTAGGGAGGACGAAAATGACCTAAATGTTCATCCAATGACACAAACACACCTATTGGATGCACAAGATTGGTTAGAAACCCTAATTGTACAAGAATAAGCCTAGGGAGGACGAAAATGACCTAAATGTTAATCCAATGACACAAATGAACTTATTGGATGCACAAGATTGGTTAAAAACCCTAATTGGACAAGAATAAGCCTAGGGAGGACGAAAATAACCTAAATGTTCATCCAATGACACAAACACACCTATTGGAAGCACAAGATTGGTTAAAAACCCTAATTGTACAAGAATAAGCATAGGGAGGACGAAAATGACCTAAATGTTCATCCAATGACACAAACACACCTATTGGATGCACAAGATTGGTTAGAAACCCTAATTGGACAAGAATAAGCCTAGGGAGGACGAAAATGACCTAAATGTTCATCCAATGACACAAACACACCTATTGGATGCACAAGATTGGTTAAAAACCCTAATTGGACAAGAATAAGCCTAGGGAGGACAAAAATGACCTAACTATTCATCCAATGACACAAATGAACTTATTGGATGCACAAGATTGCTTAAAACCCTAATTGGACAAGAATAAGACTAGGGAGGACGAAAATAACCTAAATGTTCATCCAATGACACAAACACACCTATTGGATGCACAAGATTGGTTAGAAACCCAAATTAGACAAGAATAAACCTAGGGAGGACGAAAATGACCTAAATGTTCATCCAATGACACAAACACACCTATTGGATGCACAAGATTGGTTAGAAACCCTAATTGGACAAGAATAAGCCTAGGGAGGACGAAAATGACCTAAATGTTCATCCAATGACACAAACACACCTATTGGATGCACAAGATTGGTTAAAAACCCTAATTGGACAAGAATAAGCCTAGGGAGGACGAAAATGACCTAAATGTTCATCCAATGACACAAAAAGACACCTATTGGATGCACAAGATTGGTTAAAAACCCTAATTGGACAAGAATAAGCCTAGGGTTGACGAAAATGACCTAAATGTTTATTCAATGACACAAATGAACTTATTGGATGCACAAGATTGGTTAAAAACCCTAATTGGACAAAAATAAGCCTAGGGAGGACGAAAATGACCTAAATGTTCATCCAATGACACAAACACACCTATTGAATTCACAAGATTGGTTAGAAACCCTAATTGGACAAGAATAAGCCTAGGGAGGACGAAAATGACCTAAATGTTCATCCAATGACACAAACACACCTATTGGATGCACAAGATTGGTTAAAAACCCTAATTGGACAAGAATAAGCCTAGGGAGGACGAAAATGACCTAAATGTTCATCCAATGACACAAACACACCTATTGGATGCACAAGATTGTTTTGAAACCCTAATTGGACAAGAATAAGCCTAGGGAGGACGAAAATGACCTAACTATTCATCCTATGACACAAATGAACTTATTGGAGGCACAAGATTTCTTAAAACCCTAATTGGACAAGAATAAGCCTAGGGAGGTCGAAAATGACCTAAATGTTCATCCAATGTCACAAACACACCTATTGGATGCACAAGATTGGTTAGAAACCCTAATTCGACAAGAATATGCCTAGGGAGGATGAAAATGACCTAAATGTTCATCCAATGACACAAACACACCTATTGGATGCACAAGATTGGTTAAAAACCCTAATTGGACAAGAATAAGCCTAGGGAGGACGAAAATGACCTAAATGTTCATCCAATGACACAAACACACCTATTGGATGCACAAGATTGGTTAGAAACCCTAATTTTACAAGAATAAGCCTAGGGAGAACGAAAATGACCTAACTATTCATCCAATGACAAAAATGAACTTATTGGATGCACAAGATTGCTTAAAACCCTAATTGGACAAGAATAAGACTAGGGAGGACGAAAATGACCTAAATGTTCATCCAATGACACAAACACACCTATTGGATGCATAAGATTGATTACATACCCTAATTTGACAAGAATAAGCCTTGGGAGGACGAAAATGACCTAAATGTTCATCAAATGACACAAATGAACTTATTGGATGCACAAGATTGGTTAAAAACCCTAATTGGACAAGAATAAGCCTACGGAGGACGAAAATGACCTAAATGTTCATCCAATGACACAAACACACCTATTGGATGCACAAGATTGGTTAGAAACCCTAATTGGACAAGAATAAGTCTGGGGAGGACGAAAATAACCTAAATGTTCATCAAATGACTAAACACACCTATTGGATGCACAAGATTGGTAAGAAACCCTAATTGGACAAGAATAAGCCTAGGTAGGACGAAAATGACCTAAATGTTCTCCCAAAGACACAAATGAACTTATTGGATCCACAAGATTGGTTAAAAACCCTAATTGGACAAGAATACGCCTAGGGAGGACGAAAATGACCTAAATGTTCATCCAATGACACAAACACACCTATTGGATGCACAAGATTGGTTAAAAACCCTAATTGTATAAGAATAAGCATAAGGAGGACGAAAATGACCTAAATGTTCATCCAATGACACAAACACACCTATTGGATGAACAAGATTGGTTAGAAACCCTAATTGGACAAGAATAAGCCTAGGGACGACGACAATGACCTAAATGTTCATCCAATGACACAAACACACCTATTGGATGCACAAGATTGGTTAAAAACCCTAATTGGACTAGAATAAGCCTAGGGAGGACGAAAATGACCTAAATGTTCATCCAATGACACAAACACACCTATTGGATACACAAGATTGGTTAGAAACCCTAATTTGACAAGAATAAGCCTAGGGAGAACGAAAATGACCTAACTATTCATCCAATGACACAAATGAACTTATTGGATGCACAAGATTGCTTAAAACCCTAATTGGACAAGAATAAGACTTGGGAGGACGAAAATGACCTAAATGTTCATCCAATGACACAAACACACCTATTGGATGCACAAGATTGGTTAGAAACCCTAATTGGACAAGAATATGCCTAGGGAGGAAGAAAATGACCTAAATATTCATCCAATGACACAAATGAACTTATTTGAAGCACAAGATTGCTAAAAACCCTAATTGGACAAGAATAAGACTAGGGAGGACGAAAATGACCTAAATGTTCATCCAATGACACAAACACACCTATTGGATGCAAAAGATTGGTTACAAACCCTAATTGGACAAGAATAAGCCTTGGGAGGACGAAAATGACCTAAATGTTCATCCAATGACACAAATGAACTTATTAGATGCACAAGATTGGTTAAAAACCCTAATTTGACAAGAATAAGCCTACGGAGGACGAAAATGACCTAAATGTTCATCCAATGACACAAACACACCTATTGGATGCACAAGATTGGTTAGAAACCCTAATTGGACAAGAATAAGCCTGGGGAGGACGAAAATAACTTTAATGTTCATCAAATGACTAAACACACCTATTGGATGCACAAGATTGGTTAGAAACCCTAATTGGACAAGAATAAGCCTAGGGAGGACGAAAATGACCTAAATGTTCTCCCAAAGACACAAATGAACTTATTGGATCCACAAGATTGGTTAAAAACCCTAATTGGACAAGAATAAGCCTAGGGAGGACGAAAATGACCTAAATGTTCATCCAATGACACAAACACACCTATTGGATGCACAAGATTGGATAAAAACCCTAATTGTATAAGAATAAGCATAGGAAGGACAAAAATGACCTAAATGTTCATCCAATGACACAAACACACCTATTGGATGAACAACATTGGTTAGAAACCCTAATTGGACAAGAATAAGCCTAGGGACGACGACAATGACCTAAATGTTCATCCAATGACACAAACACACCTATTGGATGCACAAGATTGGTTAGAAACCCTAATTTGACAAGAATAAGCCTAGGGAGGACGAAAATGACCTAAATGTTAATCCAATGACACAAATGAACTTATTGGATGCACAAGATTGGTTAAAAACTGTAATTGGACAAGAATAAGCCTAGGGAGGACGAAAATGACCTAAATGTTCATCCAATGACACAATTGAACTTATTGGATGCACAAGATTGGTTAAAAACCCTAATTGGACAAAAATAAGCATAGGGAGGACGAAAATGACCTAAATGTTCATCCAATGACACAAACACACCTATTGGATGCACATGATTGGTTACAAACCCTAATTTGACAAGAATAAGCCTAGCGAGGACGAAAATGACCTAACTATTCATCCAATGACACAAATGAACTTATTGGATGCACAAGATTGCTTAAAACCCTAATTGGACAAGAATAAGACTAGGGAGGACGAAAATGACCTAAATGTTCATCCAATGACACAAACACAACTATTGGATGCACAAGATTGGTTAGAAACCCTAATTCGACAAGAATATGCCTAGGGAGGATGAAAATGACCTAAATCTTCATCCAATGACACAAACACACCTATTGGATGCACAAGATTGGTTAAAAACCCTAATTGGACAAGAATAAGCATAGGGAGGACGAAAATGAGCTAAATGTTCATCCAATGACACAAACACACCTATTGGATGCACAAGATTGGTTAGAAACCCTAATTGGACAAGAATAAGCCTAGGGAGGACGAAAATGACCTAAATGTTCATCTACTGACACAAACACACCTATTGGATTCACAAGATTGGTTAGAAACCCTAATTGGACAAGAATAAGCCTAGGGAGGACGAAAATGACCTAAATGTTCATCCAATGACACAAACACACCTATTGGATTCACAAGATTGGTTAGAAACCCTAATTGGACAAGAATAAGCCTAGGGAGGACGAAAATGACCTAAATGTTCATCCAATGACACAATTGAACTTATTGGATGCACAAGATTTGTTAAAAACCCTAATGGGACAAGAATAAGCCTAGGGAGGACGAAAAAGACCTAAATGTTCATCCAATGTCACAAACACACCTATTGGATGCACAAGATTGGTTAGAAACCCTAATTGGACAAGAATAAGCCTAGGGAGGACGAAAATGACCTAAATGTTCACCCAATGACACAAATGAACTTATTGGATGCACAAGATTGGTTAAAAACCCTAATTGGACAAGATTAAGCCTAGGGAGGACGAAAATGACCTAAATGTTAATCCAATGACACAAATGAACTTATTGGATGCACAAGATTGGTTAAAAACCCTAATTGGACAAGAATAAGCCTAGGGAGGACGAAAATGACCTAAATGTTAATCCAATGACAGAAATGAACTTATTGGATGCACAAGATTGCTTAAAACCCTAATTGGACAAGAATAAGCCTAGGGAGGACGCAAATGACCTAAATGTTCATCCAATGACACAAACACACCTATTGGATGCACAAGATTGTTTAGAAACCCTAATTGGACAAGAATAAGCCTAGGGAGGACGAAAATGACCTAAATGTTCATCCAATGACACAAATGAACATATTGGATGCACAAGATTGGTTAAAAACCCTAATTGGACAAGAATAAGCCTAGGGAGGACGAAAATGACCAAAATGTTCATCCAATGACACAAACACACCTATTGGATGCAAAAGATTGGTTAAAAACCCTAATTGGACAAGAATAAGCCTAGGGAGGACGAAAATGACCTAAATGTTCATCCAATGACACAAACATACCTATTGGATGCACAAGATTGCTTAGAAACCCTAATTGGACAAGAATAAGCATTGGGAGGACGAAAATGACCTAAATGTTCATCCAATGACACAAACACACCTATTGAATGCACAAGATTGTTTAGAAACCCTAATTGGACAAGAATAAGCTTAGGGAGGACGAAAATGACCTAAATGTTCATCCAATGACACAAACACACCTATTGGATGCACAAGATTGTTTAGAAACCCTAATTGGACAAGAATAAGCCTAGGGAGGACGAAAATGACCTAAATGTTCATCCAATGACACAAATGAACATATTGGATGCACAAGATTGGTTAAAAACCCTAATTGGACAAGAATAAGCCTAGGAAGGACGAAAATGACCTAAATGTTCATCCAATGACACAAACACACCTATTGAATGCACAAGAATGTTTAGAAACCCTAATTGGACAAGAATAAGCTTAGGGAGGACGAAAATGACCTAAATGTTCATCCAATGACACAAACACACCTATTGGATGCAAAAGATTGTTTAGAAACCCTAATTGGACAAGAATAAGCCTAGGGAGGACGAAAATGACCTAAATGTTCATCCAATGACACAAATGAACATATTGGATGCACAAGATTGGTTAAAAACCCTAATTGGACAAGAATAAGCCTAGGAAGGACGAAAATGACCTAAATGTTCATCCAATGACACAAATGAACTTATTGGATGCACAAGATTGCTTAAAACCCTAGTTGGACAAGAATAAGCTTAGGGAGGACGAAAATGACCTAAATGTTCATCCAATGACACAAATGAACTTATTGGATGCACAAGATTGGTTAGAAACCCTAATTGGACAAGAATATGCCTAGGGAGGATGAAAATGACCTAAATGTTCATCCAATGACACAAATGAACTTTTTGGATGCACAAGATTGGTTAAAAACCCTAATTGGACAAGAATAAGCCTAGGGAGGACGAAAATGACCTAAATGTTCATCCAGTGACACAAACACACCTATTTGATGCACAAGATTGGTTAGAAACCCTAATTGGACAAGAATAAGCCTAGGAAGGACGAAAATGACCTAAATGTTAATCCAATGACACAAATGAACTTATTGGATGCACAAGATTGGTTAAAAACCCTAATTGGACAAGAATAAGCATAGGGAGGACGAAAATGACCTAAATGTTCATCCAATGACACAAACACACCTATTGGATGCACAAGATTGGTTAGAAACCCTAATTGGACAAGAATAAGCCTAGGGAGGACGAAAATGACCTAAATGTTCATCCAATGACACAAACACACCTATTGGATGCAAAAGATTGGTTAGAAACCCTAATTGGACATGAATAAGACCAGGGAGGACGAAAATGACCTAAATGTTCATCCAATGAAACAAGCACACCTATTGGATTCCCAAGATTGGTTAGAAACCCTAATTGGACATGAATAAGCCTAGGGTGGACGAAAAGGACCTAATTGTTCATCCAATGACACAAATGAACTTATTGGATGCACATGATTGGTCAAAAACCGTAATTTGACAAGAATAAGCCTAGGGAGGACGAAAATGACCTAAATGTTAATCCAATGACACAAATGAACTTATTGGATGCACAAGATTGCTTAAAACCCTAATTGGACAAGAATAAGCCTAGGGAGGACGAAAGTGACCTAAATGTTCATCCAATGACACAAACACACCTATTGGATGCACAAGATTGTTTAGAAACCCTAATTGGACAAGAATAAGCTTAGGGAGGACGAAAATGACCTAAATATTCATCCAATGACACAAATGAACTTATTGGATGCACAAGATTGCTTAAAACCCTAATTGGACAAGAATAAGACTTGGGAGGACGAAAATAACCTAAATGTTCATCCAATGACACAAACACACCTATTGGATGCACAAGATTGGTTAGAAACCCTAATTGGACAAGAATAAGCCTAGGGAGGACGAAAATGACCTAAATGTTCATCCAATGACACAAACACACCTATTGGATGCACAAGATTGGTTAGAAACCCTAATTGAACAAGAATAAGCCTTGGGAGGACGAAAATGACCTAAATGTTCATCCAATGACACAAATGAACTTATTGGATGCACAAGATTGGTTAAAAACCCTAATTGGACAAGAATAAGCCTAGGGTGGACGAAAATAACCTAAACGTCTATCCAATGACACAAATGAACTTATCGGATGCACAAGATTGGTTAAAAACCTTAATTGGACAAGAATAAGCCTATGGAGAACGAAAATGACGTATATGTTCATCCAATGACACAAACACACCTATTGGATGCACAAGATTGGTTAAAAACCCTAATTGGACAAGAATAAGCCTAGGGAGGACGAAAATGACCTAAATGTTCATCCAATGACACAAATGAACTTATTGGATGCACAAGATTGGTTAAAAACTGTAATTGGACAAGAATAAGCCTAGGGAGGACGAAAATGACCTAAATGTTCATCCAATGACACAATTGAACTTATTGGATGCACAAGATTGGTTAAAAACCCTAATTGGACAAAAATAAGCCTAGGGAGGACGAAAATGACCTAAATGTTCATCCAATGACACAAACACACCTATTTGATTCACAAGATTGGTTAGAAACCCTAATTGGACAAGAATAAGCCTAGGGAGGACAAAAATGACCTAAATGTTCATCCAATGACACAAACACACCTATTGGATTCACAAGATTGGTTAGAAACCCTAATTGGACAAGAATAAGCCTAGGGAGGACGAAAATGACCTAAATGTTCATCCAATGACACAATTGAACTTATTGGATGCACAAGATTGGTTAAAAACCCTAATGGGACAAGAATAAGCCTAGGGAGGTCGAAAATGACCTAAATGTTCATCCAATGTCACAAACACACCTATTGGATGCACAAGATTGGTTAGAAACCCTAATTGGACAAGAATATGCCTAGGGAGGACGAAAATGACCTAAATGTTAATCCAATGACACAAATGAACTTATTGGATGCACAAGATTGGTTAAAAACCGTAATTGGACAAGAATAAGCCTAGGGAGGTCGAAAATGACCTAAACGTTCATCCAATGTCACAAACACACCTATTGGATGCACAAGATTGGTTAGAAACCCTAATTGGACAAGAATATGCCTAGGGAGGACGAAAATGACCTAAATGTTAATCCAATGACACAAATGAACTTATTGGATGCACAAGATTGGTTAAAAACCGTAATTGGACAAGAATAAGCCTAGGGAGGACGAAAATGACCTAAATGTTCATCCACTGACACAAATGAACTTATTGGATGAACAAGATTGGTTAAAAACCCTAATTGGACAAATATAAGCCTAGGGAGGACGAAAATGACCTAAATGTTCATCCAATGACACAAACACACCTATTGGATGCACAAGATTGCTTAAAACCCTAATTGGACGAGAATAAGGCTAGGGAGGACGAAAATAACCTAAATATTCATCCAATGACACAAACACACCTATTGGATGCACAAGATTGGTTTAAAACCCTAATTTGACAAGAATAAGCCTAGGGAGAACGAAAATGACCTAAATGTTCGTCCAATGACACAAATGAACTTATTGGATGCATAAGATTTCTTAAAACCCTAATTGGACAAGAATAAGACTAGGGAGGACGAAAATGACCTAAATGTTCATCCAATGACACAAACACACCTATTGGATGCACAAGATTGGTTAGAAACCCTAATTGGACAAGAATATGCCTAGGGAGGATGAAAATGACCTAAATATTCATCCAATGACACAAATGAACTTATTGGAAGCACAAGATTGCTTAAAACCCTAATTGGACAAGAATAAGACTAGGGAGGACGAAAATGACCTAAATGTTCGTCCAATGACACAAACACACCTATTGGATGCACAAGATTGGTTAGAAACCCTAATTGGACAAGAATAAGCCTGGGGAGGACGAAAATAACCTAAATGTTCATCAAATGACTAAACACACCTATTGGATGCACAAGATTGGTTAGAAACCCTAATTGGACAAGAATAAGCCTAGGGAGGACGAAAATGACCTAAATGTTCTCCCAAAGACACAAATGAACTTATTGGATCCACAAGATTGGTTAAAAACCCTAATTGGACAAGAATAAGCCTAGGGAGGACGAAAATGACCTAAATGTTCATCCAATGACACAAACACACCTGTTGGATGAACAAGATTGGTTAGAAACCCTAATTGGACAAGAATAAGCCTAGGGACGACGACAATGACCTAAATGTTCATCCAATGACACAAACACACCTATTGGATGCACAAGATTGGTTAGAAACCCTAATTTGACAAGAATAAGCCTAGGGAGGACGAAAATGACCTAAATGTTAATCCAATGACACAAATGAACTTATTGGATGCACAAGATTGGTTAAAAACCGTAATTGGACAAGAATAAGCCTAGGGAGGACGAAAATGACCTAAATGTTCATCCAATGACACAAACACACTTATTGGATGCACAAGATTGGTTAAAAACCCTAATTGGACAAGAATAAGCCTAGGGAGGACGAAAATGACCTAAATGTTCATCCAATGACACAAATGAACTTATTGGATGCATAAGATTGGTTAAAAACCCTAATTGGACAAGAATAAGCCTAGAGTGGACGAAAATGACCTAAGTGTTCATCCAATGACACAAATGAACTTATTGGATGCACATGATTGGTTAAAAACCCTAATTGGACAAGAATAAGCCTAGGGAGGACAAAAATGACCTAAATGTTAATCCAATGACACTAATGAACTTATTGGATGCACAAGATTGCTTAAAACCCTAGTTGGACAAGAATAAGCCTAGGGAGGACGAAAATGACCTAAATGTTCATCCAATGACACAAACACACTTATTGGATGCACAAGATTGGTTAAAAACCCTAATTGGACAAGAATAAGCCTAGGGAGGACGAAAATGACCTAAATGTTCATCCAATTACACAAATGAACTTATTAGATGCACAAGATTGGTTAAAAACCCTAATTGGACAAGAATAAGCCTAGGGTGGACGATAATGACCTAATTGTTCATCCAATGACACAAACACACCTATTGGATGCACAAGATTGGTTAGAAACCCTAATTTGACAAGAATAAGCCTAGGGAGGATGAAAATGACCTAACTATTCATCCAATGACACAAATGAACTTATTGGATGCACAAGATTGCTTAAAACCCTAATTGGACAAGAATAAGACTAGGGAGGACGAAAATGACCTAAATGTTCATCCAATGACACAAACACACCTATTGGATGCACAAAATTGGTTAGAAACCCTAATTGGACAAGAATAAGCCTAGGAAGGACGAAAATGACCTAAATGTTAATCCAATTACACAAATGAACTTATTGGATGCACAAGATTGGTTAAAAACCCTAATTGGTCAAGAATAAGCCTAGGAAGGACGAAAATGACCTAAATGTTAATCCAATGACACAAATGAACTTATTGGAGGCACAAGATTGGTTAAAAACCCTAATTGGACAAGAATAAGCCTAGGGAGGACGAAAATGACCTAAATGTTCATCCAATGACACAAACACACCAATTGGATGCACAAGATTGGTTAGAAACCCTAATTGGACAAGAATAAGCCTAGGAAGGACGAAAATGACCTAAATGTTAATCCAATGACACAAATGAACTTATTGGATGCACAAGATTGGTTAAAAACCGTAATTGGACAAGAATAAGCCTAGGGAGGACGAAAATGACCTAAATGTTCATCCAATGACACAAACACACCTATTGGATGCACAAGATTGGTTAGAAACCCTAATTGGACAAGATTAAGCCTAGGAAGGACGAAAATGACCTAAATGTTCATCCAATGACACAAATGAACTTATTGGACGCACAAGATTGCTCAAAACCCTAATTGGACAAGAATAAGACTAGGGAGGACGAAAATGACCTAAATGTTCATCCAATGACACAAACACACCTATTGGATGCACAAGATTGGTTAGAAACCCTAATTGGACAAGAATAAGCCTAGGAAGGACGAAAATGACCTAAATGTTAATCCAATGACACAAATGAACTTATTGGATGCACAAGATTGGTTAAAAACCCAAATTGGACAAGAATAAGCCTAGGGAGGACGAAAATGACCTAAATGTTAATCCAATGACACAAATGAACTTATTGGATGCACAAGATTGGTTAGAAACCCTAATTGGACAAGAATAAGCCTAGGGAGGACGAAAATAACCTAAATGTTCATCAAATGACTAAACACACCTATTGGATGAACAAGATTGGTTAGAAACCCTAATTGGACAAGAATAAGCCTAGGGAGGACGAAAATGACCTAAATGTTCACCCAATGACACAAATGAACTTATTGGATGCACAAGATTGGTTAAAACCCTAATTGGACGAGAATAAGGCTAGGGAGGACGAAAATAACCTAAATATTCATCCAATGACACAAACACACCTATTGGATGCACAAGATTGGTTTGAAACCCTAATTTGACAAGAATAAGCCTAGGGAGAACGAAAATGACCTAACAATTCGTCCAATGACACAAATGAACTTATTGGATGCACAAGATTTCTTAAAACCCTAATTGGACATGAATAAGACTAGGGAGGACGAAAATGACCTAAATGTTCATCCAATGACACAAACACACCTATTGGATGCACAAGATTGGTTAGAAACCCTAATTGGACAAGAATATGCCTAGGGAGGATGAAAATGACCTAAATATTCATCCAATGACACAAATGAACTTATTGGAAGCACAAGATTGCTTAAAACCCTAATTGGACAAGAATAAGACTAGGGAGGACGAAAATGACCTAAATGTTCATCCAATGACACAAACACACCTATTGGATGCACAAGATTGGTTAGAAACCCTAATTGGACAAGAATAAGCCTGGGGAGGACGAAAATAACCTAAATGTTCATCAAATGACTAAACACAACTATTGGATGCACAAGATTGGTTAGAAACCCTAATTGGACAAGAATAAGCCTAGGGAGGTAGAAAATGACCTAAATGTTCACCCAATGACACAAATGAACTTATTGGATGCACAAGATTGGTTAAAAACCCTAATTGGACAAGAATAAGCCTATGGAGGACGAAAATGACCTAAATGTTCATCCAATGACACAAACACACCTATTGGATGCACATGATTGGTTAGAAACCCTAATTTGACAAGAATAAGCCTAGGGAGGACGAAAATGACCTAACTATTCATCCAATGACACAAACACACCTATTGGATGCACAAGATTGGTTAGAAACCCTAATTGGACAAGAATAAGCCTAGGGACGACGACAATGACCTAAATGTTCATCCAATGACACAAACACACCTATTGGATGCACAAGATTGGTTAAAAATACTAATTGGACAAGAATAAGCATAGGGAGGACGAAAATGAGCTAAATGTTCATCCAATGACACAAACACACCTATTGGATGCACAAGATTGGTTAGAAACTCTAATTGGACAAGAATAAGCCTAGGGAGGACGAAAATAACCAAAATGTTCACCCAATGACACAAATGAACTTATTGGATGCACAAGATTGGTTAGAAACCCTAATTGGACAAGAATAAGCCTAGGGAGGACGAAAATGACCTAAATGTTCATCCAATGACACAAACACACCTATTGGATTCACAAGATTGGTTAGAAACCCTAATTGGACAAGAATAAGCCTAGGGAGGACGAAAATGACCTAAATGTTCATCCAATGACACAAACACACCTATTGGATGCACAAGATTGGTTAAAAACCCTAATTGGACAAGAATAAGCATAGGGAGGACGAAAATGAGCTAAATGTTCATCCAATGACACAAACACACCTATTGGATGCACAAGATTGGTTAGAAACCCTAATTGGACAAGAATAAGCCTAGGGAGGACGAAAATGACCTAAATGTTCATCTACTGACACAAACACACCTATTGGATTCACAAGATTGGTTAGAAACCCTAATTGGACAAGAATAAGCCTAGGGAGGACGAAAATGACCTAAATGTTCATCCAATGACACAAACACACCTATTGGATTCACAAGATTGGTTAGAAACCCTAATTGGACAAGAATAAGCCTAGGGAGGACGAAAATGACCTAAATGTTCATCCACTGACACAAATGAACTTATTGGATGCACAAGATTGGTTAAAAACCCTAATTGGACATGAATAAGACTAGGGAGGACGAAAATGACCTAAATGTTCATCCAATGACACAAACACACCTATTGGATGCACAAGATTGGTTAGAAACCCTAATTGGACAAGAATAAGCCTGGGGAGGACGAAAATAACCTAAATGTTCATCAAATGACTAAACACACCTATTGGATGCACAAGATTGGTTAGAAACCCTAATTGGACAAGAATAAGCCTAGGGAGGACGAAAATGACCTAAATGTTCTCCCAAAGACACAAATGAACTTATTGGATCCACAAGATTGGTTAAAAACCCTAATTGGACAAGAATAAGCCTAGGGAGGACGAAAATGACCTAAATGTTCATCCAATGACACAAACACACCTATTGGATGCACAAGATTGGTTAAAAACCCTAATTGTATAAGAATAAGCATAGGGAGGACAAAAATGACCTAAATGTTCATCCAATGACACAAACACACCTATTGGAAGAACAAGATTGGTTAGAAACCCTAATTGGACAAGAATAAGCCTAGGGACGACGACAATGACCTAAATGTTCATCCAATGACACAAACACACCTATTGGATGCACAAGATTGGTTAGAAACCCTAATTTGACAAGAATAAGCCTAGGGAGGACGAAAATGACCTAAATGTGAATCCAATCACACAAATGAACTTATTGGATGCACAAGATTGGTTAAAAACTGTAATTGCACAAGAATAAGCCTAGGGAGGACGAAAATGACCTAAATGTTCTACCAATGACACAATTGAACTTATTGGATGCACAAGATTGGTTAAAAACCCTAATTGGACAAAAATAAGCATAGGGAGGACGAAAATGACCTAAATGTTCATCCAATGACACAAACACACCTATTGGATGCACATGATTGGTTACAAACCCTAATTTGACAAGAATAAGCCTAGGGAGGACGAAAATGACCTAACTATTCATCCAATGACACAAATGAACTTATTGGATGCACAAGATTGCTTAAAACCCTAATTGGACAAGAATAAGACTAGGGAGGACGAAAATGACCTAAATGTTCATCCAATGACACAAACACAACTATTGGATGCACAAGATTGGTTAGAAACCCTAATTCGACAAGAATATGCCTAGGGAGGATGAAAATGACCTAAATCTTCATCCAATGACACAAACACACCTATTGGATGCACAAGATTGGTTAAAAACCCTAATTGGACAAGAATAAGCATAGGGAGGACGAAAATGAGCTAAATGTTCATCCAATGACACAAACACACCTATTGGATGCACAAGATTGGTTAGAAACCCTAATTGGACAAGAATAAGCCTAGGGAGGACGAAAATGACCTAAATGTTCATCTACTGACACAAACACACCTATTGGATTCACAAGATTGGTTAGAAACCCTAATTGGACAAGAATAAGCCTAGGGAGGACGAAAATGACCTAAATGTTCATCCAATGACACAAACACACCTATTGGATTCACAAGATTGGTTAGAAACCCTAATTGGACAAGAATAAGCCTAGGGAGGACGAAAATGACCTAAATGTTCATCCACTGACACAAATGAACTTATTGGATGCACAAGATTGGTTAAAAACCCTAATTGGACATGAATAAGACTAGGGAGGACGAAAATGACCTAAATGTTCATCCAATGACACAAACACACCTATTGGATGCACAAGATTGGTTAGAAACCCTAATTGGACAAGAATAAGCCTGGGGAGGACGAAAATAACCTAAATGTTCATCAAATGACTAAACACACCTATTGGATGCACAAGATTGGTTAGAAACCCTAATTGGACAAGAATAAGCCTAGGGAGGACGAAAATGACCTAAATGTTCTCCCAAAGACACAAATGAACTTATTGGATCCACAAGATTGGTTAAAAACCCTAATTGGACAAGAATAAGCCTAGGGAGGACGAAAATGACCTAAATGTTCATCCAATGACACAAACACACCTATTGGATGCACAAGATTGGTTAAAAACCCTAATTGTATAAGAATAAGCATAGGAAGGACAAAAATGACCTAAATGTTCATCCAATGACACAAACACACCTATTGGATGAACAACATTGGTTAGAAACCCTAATTGGACAAGAATAAGCCTAGGGACGACGACAATGACCTAAATGTTCATCCAATGACACAAACACACCTATTGGATGCACAAGATTGGTTAGAAACCCTAATTTGACAAGAATAAGCCTAGGGAGGACGAAAATGACCTAAATGTTAATCCAATGACACAAATGAACTTATTGGATGCACAAGATTGCTTAAAACCCTAATTGGACAAGAATAAGACTAGGGAGGACGAAAATAACCTAAATGTTCATCCAATGACACAAACACACCTATTGGATGCAGAAGATTGGTTAAAAACCCTAATTGGACAAGAAGCCTAGGGAGGACGAAAATGACCTAAATGTTCATCCAATGACACAAACACACCTATTGGATGCACAAGATTGGTTAGAAACCCTAATTGGACAAGAATAAGCCTTGGGAGGACGAAAATGACCTAAATGTTCATCCAATGACACAAATGAATTTATTGGTTGCACAAGATTGGTTAAAAACCCTAATTGGACAAGAATAAGCCTAGGGAGGACGAAAATGACCTAAATGTTCATCCAATGACACAAACACACCTATTGGATGCACAAGATTGGTTAGAAACCCTAATTGGACAAGAATAAGCCTAGGAAGGATGAAAATGACCTAAATGTTAATCCAATGACACAAATGAACTTATTGGATGCACAAGATTGGTTAAAAACCGTAATTGGACAAGAATAAGCCTAGGGAGGACGAAAATGACCTAAATGTTCATCCAATGACACAAACACACCTATTGGATGCACAAGATTTGTTAGAAACCCTAATTGGACAAGAATAAGCCTAGGAAGGACGAAAATGACCTAAATGTTAATCCAATGACACAAATGAACTTATTGGATGCACAAGATTGGTTAAAAACCCTAATTGGACAAGAATAAGCATAGGGAGGACGAAAATGACCTAAATGTTCATCCAATGACACAAACACACCTATTGGATGCACAAGATTGGTTAGAAACCCTAATTGGACAAGAATAAGCCTAGGGAGGACGAAAATGACCTAAATGTTCATCCAATGACACAAACACACCTATTGGATGCAAAAGATTGGTTAGAAACCCTAATTGGACATGAATAAGACCAGGGAGGACGAAAATGACCTAAATGTTCATCCAATGAAACAAGCACACCTATTGGATTCCCAAGATTGGTTAGAAACCCTAATTGGACATGAATAAGCCTAGGGTGGACGAAAAGGACCTAATTGTTCATCCAATGACACAAATGAACTTATTGGATGCACATGATTGGTCAAAAACCGTAATTTGACAAGAATAAGCCTAGGGAGGACGAAAATGACCTAAATGTTAATCCAATGACACAAATGAACTTATTGGATGCACAAGATTGCTTAAAACCCTAATTGGACAAGAATAAGCCTAGGGAGGACGAAAGTGACCTAAATGTTCATCCAATGACACAAACACACCTATTGGATGCACAAGATTGTTTAGAAACCCTAATTGGACAAGAATAAGCCTAGGGAGGACGAAAATGACCTAAATGTTAATCCAATGACACAAATGAACTTATTGGATGCACAAGATTGGTTAAAAACCCTAATTGGACAAGAATAAGCCTAGGGAGGACGAAATTGACCTAATTGATCATCCAATGACACAAACACACCTATTGGATGCACAAGATTGGTTAAAAACCTAATTGGACAAGAATATGCCTAGGGAGGACGAAAATGACCTAATTGATCATCCAATGACACAAACACACCTATTGGATGCACAAGATCGGTTAAAAACCCTAATTGGACAAGAATAAGTTTAGGGAGGACGAAAATGACCTAATTGATCATCCAATGACACAAACACACCTATTGGATGCACAAGATTGGTTAAAAACCCTAATTGGACCAGAATATGCCTAGGGAGGACGAAAATGACCTAATTGATCATCCAATGACACAAACACACCTATTGGATGCACAAGATTGGTTAAAAACCCTAATTGGTCTGGAATAAGCCTAGGGAGGACGAAAATGACCTAATTGATCATCCAATGACACAAACACACCTATTGGATGCACAAGATTGGTTAAAAACCCTAATTGGACCAGAATATGCCTAGGGAGGACGAAAATGACCTAATTGATCATCCAATGACACAAACACACCTATTGGATGCACAAGATTGGTTAAAAACCCTAATTGGACAAGAATAAGCCTAGGGAGGACGAAAATGACCTAATTGATCATCCAATGACACAAACACACCTATTGGATGCACTAGATTGGTTTAAAACCCTAGTTGGACAAGAATATGCATAGGGAGGACGAAAATGACCTAATTGATCATCCAATGACACAAATGAACTTATTGGATGCACAAGATTGGTTAAAAACCCTAATTGGACAAGAATAAGCCTAGGGAGGACGAAAATGACCTAATTGATCATCCAATGACACAAACACACCTATTGGATGCACAAGATTGGTTAAAAACCCTAATTGGACAAGAATATATCTAGGGAGGACGAAAATGACCTAAATATTAATTCAATGACACAAACAAACTTATCGGATGCACAAGATTGGTTAAAAACCATAATTGGACAAGAATAAGCCTAGGGAGGACGAAAATGACCTAATTGATCATCCAATGACACAAACACACCTATTGGATGCACAAGATTGGTTAAAAACCCTAATTGGACCAGAATATGCCTAGGGAGGACGAAAATGACCTAATTGATCATCCAATGACACAAATGAACTTATTGGTTGCACAAGATTAGTTAAAAACCCTAATTGGACAAGAATAAGCCTAGGGAGGACGACAATAACCTAATTGATCATCCAACGACACAAACACACCTATTGGATGCACAAGATTGGTCTAAAACTCTAATTGGACAAGAATATGCCTAGGGAGGACGAAAATGACCTAAATGTTAATCCAATGACACAAATGAACTTATTGGATGCACAAGATTGGTTAAAAACCGTAATTGGACAAGAATAAGCCTAGGGAGGACGAAAATGACCTAAATGTTCATCCACTGACACAAATGAACTTATTGGATGAACAAGATTGGTTAAAAACCCTAATTGGACAAATATAAGCCTAGGGAGGACGAAAATGACCTAAATGTTCATCCAATGACACAAACACACCTGTTGGATGCACAAGATTGCTTAAAACCCTAATTGGACGAGAATAAGGCTAGGGAGGACGAAAATAACCTAAATATTCATCCAATGACACAAACACACCTATTGGATGCACAAGATTGGTTTAAAACCCTAATTTGACAAGAATAAGCCTAGGGAGAACGAAAATGACCTAAATGTTCGTCCAATGACACAAATGAACTTATTGGATGCATAAGATTTCTTAAAACCCTAATTGGACAAAAATAAGCATAGGGAGAACGAAAATGACCTAAATGTTCATCCAATGACACAAACACACCTATTGGATGCACATGATTGGTTACAAACCCTAATTTGACAAGAATAAGCCTAGGGAGGACGAAAATGACCTAAATATTCATCCAATGACACAAATGAACTTATTGGATGCACAAGATTGCTTAAAACCCTAATTGGACAAGAATAAGACTAGGGAGGACGAAAATGACCTAAATGTTCATCCAATGACACAAAGACAACTATTGGATGCACAAGATTGGTTAGAAACCCTAATTCGACAAGAATATGCCTAGGGAGGATGAAAATGACCTAAATCTTCATCCAATGACACAAACACACCTATTGGATGCACAAGATTGGTTAAAAACCCTAATTGGACAAGAATTAGCATAGGGAGGACGAAAATGAGCTAAATGTTCATCCAATGACACAAACACACCTATTGGATGCACAAGATTGGTTAGAAAACCCTAATTGGACAAGAATAAGACTAGGGAGGACGAAAATGAACTAAATGTTCATCCAATGACACAAACACACCTATTGGATGCACAAGATTGGTTAGAAACCCTAATTGGACAAGAATATGCCTAGGGAGGATGAAAATGACCTAAATATTCATCCAATGACACAAATGAACTTATTGGAAGCACAAGATTGCTTAAAACCCTAATTGGACAAGAATAAGACTAGGGAGGACGAAAATGACCTAAATGTTCGTCCAATGACACAAACACACCTATTGGATGCACAAGATTGCTTAGAAACCCTAATTGGACAAGAATAAGCCTGGGGAGGACGAAAATAACCTAAATGTTCATCAAATGACTAAACACACCTATTGGATGCACAAGATTGGTTAGAAACCCTAATTGGACAAGAATAAGCCTAGGGAGGACGAAAATGACCTAAATGTTCTCCCAAAGACACAAATGAACTTATTGGATCCACAAGATTGGTTAAAAACCCTAATTGGACAAGAATAAGCCTAGGGAGGACGAAAATGACCTAAATGTTCATCCAATGACACAAACACACCTGTTGGATGAACAAGATTGGTTAGAAACCCTAATTGGACAAGAATAAGCCTAGGGACGACGACAATGACCTAAATGTTCATCCAATGACACAAACACACCTATTGGATGCACAAGATTGGTTAGAAACCCTAATTTGACAAGAATAAGCCTAGGGAGGACGAAAATGACCTAAATGTTAATCCAATGACACAAATGAACTTATTGGATGCACAAGATTGGTTAAAAACTGTAATTGGACAAGAATAAGCCTAGGGAGGACGAAAATGACCTAAATGTTCATCCAACGACACAATTGAACTTATTGGATGCACAAGATTGCTTAAAAACCCTAATTGGACAAAAATAAGCCTAGGGAGGACGAAAATGACCTAAATGTTCATCCAATGACACAAACACACCTATTGGATGCACACGATTGGTTAGAAACCCTAATTTGACAAGAATAAGCCTAGGGAGGATGAAAATGACCTAACTATTCATCCAATGACACAAATGAACTTATTGGATGCACAAGATTGCTTAAAACCCTAATTGGACATGCCTAGGGAGGACGAAAATGACCTAAATGTTTACCCAATGACACAAATGAACTTATAAGATGCACAAGATTGGTTAAAAACCCTAATTGGACAAGAATAAGCCTAGGGAGGACGAAAATGACCTAAATGTTCATCCAATGACACAAACACACCTATTGGATGCACAAGATTGGTTAAAAACCCTAATTGGACAAGAATAAGCCTACGGAGGACGAAAATGACCTAAATGTTCATCCAATGACACAAACACACCTATTGGATGCACAAGATTGGTTAGAAACCCTAATTGGACAAGAATAAGCCTAGGGAGGACGAAAATGACCTAAATGTTAATCCAATGACACAAATGAACTTATTGGATGCACAATATTGGTTAAAAACACTAATTGGACAAGAATAAGCCTAGGGAGGACGAAAATGACCTAAATGTTCATCCAATGACACAAACACACCTATTGGATGCACAAGATTGGTTAGAAACCCTAATTGGACAAGAATAAGCCTAGGGAGGACGAAAATGACCTAAATGTTCATCCAATGACACAAACACACCTATTGGATGCACAAGATAGGTTAAAAACCCTAATTGGACAAGAATAAGACTAGGGAGGACGAAAATGACCTAAATGTTAATCCAATGACACAAATGAACTTATTGGATGCACAAGATTGATTAAAAACCCTAATTGGACAAGAATAAGCCTAGGGAGGACGAAAATGACCTAAATGTTCATCCAATGACACAAACACACCTATTGGATGCACAAGATTGGTTAAAAACCCTAACTGGACAAGAATAAGCCTAGGGAGGAAGAAAATGACTTAAATCATAATCCAATGACACAAATGAACTTATTGGATGCACAAGATTGCTTAAAACCCTAATTGGATAAGAAAAAGCCTTGGGAGGACGAAAATGACCTAAATGTTCATCAAATGACACAAACACACCTATTGGATGCACAAGATTGGCTTAAAACCCTAATTGGACAAGAATAAGACTAGGGACGACGAAAATGACCTAAATGTTCATCCAATGACACAAATGAACTTATTGGAAGCACAAGATTGCTTAAAACCCTAATTGGACAAGAATAAGACTAGGGAGGACGAAAATGACCTAAATGTTCATCCAATGACACAAACACACCTATTGGATGCACAGGATTGGTTAAAAACCCTAACTGGACAAGAATAAGCCTAGGGAGGACGAAAATGACTTAAATCTTAATCCAATGACACAAATGAACTTATTGGATGCACAAGATTGCTTAAAACCCTAATTGGATAAGAAAAAGCCTTGGGAGGACGAAAATGACCTAAATGTTCATCAAATGACACAAACACACCTATTGGATGCACAAGATTGGCTTAAAACCCTAATTGGACAAGAATAAGACTAGGGACGACGAAAATGACCTAAATGTTCATCCAATGACACAAATGAACTTATTGGAAGCACAAGATTGCTTAAAACCCTAATTGGACAAGAATAAGACTAGGGAGGACGAAAATGACCTAAATGTTCATCCAATGACACAAACACACCTATTGGATGCACAAGATTGGTTAAAAACCCTAACTGGACAAGAATAAGCCTAGGGAGGAAGAAAATGACTTAAATCTTAATCCAATGACACAAATGAACTTATTGGATGCACAAGATTGCTTAAAACCCTAATTGGATAAGAAAAAGCCTTGGGAGGACGAAAATGACCTAAATGTTCATCAAATGACACAAACACACCTATTGGATGCACAAGATTGGCTTAAAACCCTAATTGGACAAGAATAAGACTAGGGAGGACGAAAATGACCTAAATGTTCATCCAATGACACAAATGAACCTCTTGGATGCACAAGATTGGTTAAAAACCCTAATTGGACAAGAATAAGCCTAGGGAGGACGAAAATGACCTAAATGTTCATCCAATGACACAAACACACCTATTGGATGCACAAGATTGGTTAAAAACCCTAATTGTACAAGAATAAGCATAGGGAGGACAAAAATGACCTAAATGTTCATCCAATGACACAAACACACCTATTGGATGAACAAGATTGGTTAGAAACCCTAATTGGACAAGAATAAGCCTAGGGACGACGACAATGACCTAAATGTTCATCCAATGACACAAACACACCTATTGGATGCACAAGATTGGTTAGAAACCCTAATTTGACAAGAATAAGCCTAGGGAGGACGAAAATGACCTAAATGTTAATCCAATGACACAAATGAACTTATTGGATGCACAAGATTGGTTAAAAACTGTAATTGGACAAGAATAAGCCTAGGGAGGATGAAAATGACCTAAATGTTCATCCAATGACACAATTGAACTTATTGGATGCACAAGATTGGTTAAAAACCCTAATTGGACAAAAATAAGCCTAGGGAGGACGAAAATGACCTAAATGTTCATCCAATGACACAAACACACCTATTGGATGCACATGATTGGTTAGAAACCCTAATTTGACAAGAATAAGCCTAGGGAGGACGAAAATGACCTAACTATTCATCCAATGACACAAATGAACTTATTGGATGCACAAGATTGCTTAAAACCCTAATTGGACAAGAATAAGACTAGGGAGGAGGAAAATGGCCTAAATGTTCATCCAATGACACAAACACAACTATTGGATGCACACGATTGGTTAGAAACCCTAATTCGACAAGAATATGCCTAGGGAGGATGAAAATGACCTAAATGTTCATCCAATGACACAAACACACCTATTGGATGCACAAGATTGGTTAAAAACCCTAATTGGACAAGAATAAGCATAGGGAGGACGAAAATGAGCTAAATGTTCATCCAATGACACAAACACACCTATTGGATGCACAAGATTGGTTAGAAACCCTAATTGGACAAGAATAAGCCTAGGGAGGACGAAAATGACCTAAATGTTCATCTACTGACACAAACACACCTATTGGATTCACAAGATTGGTTAGAAACCCTAATTGGACAAGAATAAGCCTAGGGAGGACGAAAATGACCTAAATGTTCATCCAATGACACAAATGAACATATTGGATGCACAAGATTGGTTAAAAACCCTAATTGGACAAGAATAAGCCTAGGGAAGACGAAAATGACCTAAATGTTCATCCAATGACACAATTGAACTTATTGGATGCACAAGATTGGTTAAAACCCTAATTGGACAAGAATAAGACTAGGGAGGACGAAAATGACCTAAATGTTCATCCAATGACACAAACACACCTATTGGATGCACAAGATTGGTTAGAAACCCTAATTGGACAAGAATAAGCCTAGGGAGGACGAAAGTGACCTAAATGTTCATCCAATGACACAAATGAACATATTGGATGCACAAGATTGGTTAAAAACCCTAATTGGACAAGAATAAGCCTAGGGAGGACGAAAATGACCTAAATGTTCATCCAATGACACAATCGAACTTATTGGATGCACAAGATTGGTTAAAAACCCTAATTGGACAAGAATAAGCCTAGGGAGGACGAAAATAACCTAAATGTTCATCCAATGACACAAACACACCTATTGGAAGCACAAGATTGGTTAAAAACCCTAATTGTACAAGAATAAGCATAGGGAGGACGAAAATGACCTAAATGTTCATCCAATGACACAAACACACCTATTGGATGCACAAGATTGGTTAGAAACCCTAATTGGACAAGAATAAGCCTAGGGAGGACGAAAATGACCTAAATGTTCATCCAATGACACAAACACACCTATTGGATGCACAAGATTGGTTAAAAACCCTAATTGGACAAGAATAAGCCTAGGGAGGACAAAAATGAGCTAAATGTTAATCGAATGACATAAATGAACTTATTGGATGCACAAGATTGGTTAAAAACCCTAATTGGACAAGAATAAGCCTAGGGAGGACGAAAATGACCTAAATGTTAATCCAATGACACAAACACACCTATTGGATGCACAAGATTGTTTAGAAACCCTAATTGGACAAGAATAAGCCTAGGGAGGACGAAAATGACCTAAATGTTAATCCAATGACACAAATGAACTTATTGGATGCACAAGATTGGTTAAAAACTGTAATTGGACAAGAATAAGCCTAGGGAGGACGAAAATGACCTAAATGTTCATCCAATGACACAATTGAACTTATTGGATGCACAAGATTGGTTAAAAACCCTAATTGGACAAAAATAAGCATAGGGAGGACGAAAATGACCTAAATGTTCATCCAATGACACAAACACACCTATTGGATGCACATGATTGGTTACAAACCCTAATTTGACAAGAATAAGCCTAGGGAGGACGAAAATGACCTAACTATTCATCCAATGACACAAATGAACTTATTGGATGCACAAGATTGCTTAAAACCCTAATTGGACAAGAATAAGACTAGGGAGGACGAAAATGACCTAAATGTTCATCCAATGACACAAACACAACTATTGGATGCACAAGATTGGTTAGAAACCCTAATTCGACAAGAATATGCCTAGGGAGGATGAAAATGACCTAAATCTTCATCCAATGACACAAACACACCTATTGGATGCACAAGATTGGTTAAAAACCCTAATTGGACAAGAATAAGCATAGGGAGGACGAAAATGACCTAAATGTTCATCCAATGACACAAACACACCTATTGGATGCACAAGATTGGTTAGAAACCCTAATTGTACAAGAATAAGCATAGGGAGGATGAAAATGACCTAAATGTTCATCCAATGACACAAACACACCTATTGGATGCACAAGATTGGTTAGAAACCCTAATTGGACAAGAATATGCCAAGGGAGGATGAAAATGACCTAAATATTCATCCAATGACACAAATGAACTTATTGGAAGCACAAGATTGCTTAAAACCCTAATTGGACAAGAATAAGACTAGGGAGGACGAAAATGACCTAAATGTTCATCCAATGACACAAACACACCTATTGGATGCACAAGATTGGTTAGAAACCCTAATTGGACAAGAATAAGCCTTCGGATGACGAAAATGACCTAAATGTTCATCCAATGACACAAATGAACTTATTGGATGCACAAGATTGGTTAAAAACCCTAATTGGACAAGAATAAGCCTAGGGAGGACGAATATGACCTAAATGTTCATCCAATGACACAAACACACCTATTGGATGCACAAGATTGGTTAGAAACCCTAATTTGACAAGAATAAGCCTAGGGAGGACGAAAATGACCTAACTATTCATCCAATGACACAAACACACCTATTGGATGCACAAGATTGGTTAGAAACCCTAATTGGACAAGAATAAGCCTAGGGACGACGACAATGACCTAAATGTTCATCCAATGACACAAACACACCTATTGGATGCACAAGATTGGTTAAAAATACTAATTGGACAAGAATAAGCATAGGGAGGACGAAAATGAGCTAAATGTTCATCCAATGACACAAACACACCTATTGGATGCACAAGATTGGTTAGAAACTCTAATTGGACAAGAATAAGCCTAGGGAGGACGAAAATAACCAAAATGTTCACCCAATGACACAAATGAACTTATTGGATGCACAAGATTGGTTAGAAACCCTAATTGGACAAGAATAAGCCTAGGGAGGACGAAAATGACCTAAATGTTCATCCAATGACACAAACACACCTATTGGATTCACAAGATTGGTTAGAAACCCTAATTGGACAAGAATAAGCCTAGGGAGGACGAAAATGACCTAAATGTTCATCCAATGACACAAACACACCTATTGGATGCACAAGATTGGTTAAAAACCCTAATTGGACAAGAATAAGCATAGGGAGGACGAAAATGAGCTAAATGTTCATCCAATGACACAAACACACCTATTGGATGCACAAGATTGGTTAGAAACCCTAATTGGACAAGAATAAGCCTAGGGAGGACGAAAATGACCTAAATGTTCATCTACTGACACAAACACACCTATTGGATTCACAAGATTGGTTAGAAACCCTAATTGGACAAGAATAAGCCTAGGGAGGACGAAAATGACCTAAATGTTCATCCAATGACACAAACACACCTATTGGATTCACAAGATTGGTTAGAAACCCTAATTGGACAAGAATAAGCCTAGGGAGGACGAAAATGACCTAAATGTTCATCCAGTGACACAAATGAACTTATTGGATGCACAAGATTGGTTAAAAACCCTAATTGGACATGAATAAGCCTAGGGAGGACGAAAATGACCTAAATGTTCATCCAATGACACAAACACACCTATTGGATGCACAAGATTGGTTAGAAACCCTAATTGGACAAGAATAAGCCTAGGAAGGACGAAAATGACCTAAATGTTCATCGAATGATACAAACACACCTATTGGATGCACAAGATTGTTTAGAAACCCTAATTGGACAACAATAAGCCTAGGGAGGACGAAAATGACCTAAATGTTCATCAAATGACTAAACACACCTATTGGATGCACAAGATTGGTTAAAAACCCTAATTGGACAAGAATAAGCCTAGGGAGGACGAAAATGACCTAAATGTTCACCCAATGACACAAATGAACTTATTGGATGCACAAGATTGGTTAAAAACCCTAATAGGACAAGAATAAGCATAGGGAGGACGAAAATGACCTAAATGTTCATCCAATGACACAAACACACCTATTGGATGCACAAGATTGGTTAGAAACCCTAATTGGACAAGAATAAGCCTAGGGAGGACGAAAATGACCTAAATGTTCATCCAATGACACAAACACACCTATTGGATGCAAAAGATTGGTTAGAGACCCTAATTGGACAAGAATAAGACCAGGGAGGACGAAAATGACCTAAATGTTCATCCAATGACACAAGCACACCTATTGGATTCACAAGATTGGTTAGAAACCCTAATTGGACATGAATAAGCCTAGGGTGGACGAAAAGGACCTAATTGTTCATCCAATGACACAAATGAACTTATTGGATGCACATGATTGGTCAAAAACCGTAATTTGACAAGAATAAGCCTAGGGAGGACGAAAATGACCTAAATGTTAATCCAATGACACAAATGAACTTATTGGATGCACAAGATTGCTTAAAACCCTAATTGGACAAGAATAAGCCTAGGGAGGACGAAAGTGACCTAAATGTTCATCCAATGACACAAACACACCTATTGGATGCACAAGATTGGTTAAAAACCCTAATTGGACAAGAATAAGCCTAGGGAGGACGAAAATAACCTAAATGTTCATCAAATGACTAAACACACCTATTGGATGCACAAGATTGGTTAGAAACCCTAATTGGACAAGAATAAGCCTAGGGAGGACGAAAATGACCTAAATGTTCGTCCAATGACACAAACACACCTATTGGATGCACAAGATTGGTTAGAAACCCTAATTTGACAAGGATAAGCCTAGGGAGGACGAAAATGACCTAAATGTTAATCCAATGACACAAATGAACTTATTGGATGCACAAGATTGGTTAAAAACTGTAATTGGACAAGAATAAGCCTAGGGAGGACGAAAATGACCTAAATGTTCATCCAATGACACAATTGAACTTATTGGATGCACAAGATTGGTTAAAAACCCTAATTGGACAAAAATAAGCCTAGGGAGGACGAAAATGACCTAAATGTTCATCCAATGACACAAACACACCTATTGGATGCACATGATTGGTTAGAAACCCTAATTTGACAAGAATAAGCCTAGGGAGGACGAAAATGACCTAACTATTCATCCAATGACACAAATGAACTTATGTGATGCACAAGATTACTTAAAACCCTAATTGGACAAGAATAAGACTAGGGAGGACGAAAATGACCTAAATGTTCGTCCAATGACACAAACACAACTATTGGATGCACAAGATTGGTTAGAAACCCTAATTCGACAAGAATATACCTAGGGAGGATGAAAATGACCTAAATGTTCATCCAATGACACAAACACACCTATTGGATGCACAAGATTGGTTAAAAACCCTAATTGGACAAGAATAAGCATAGGGAGGACGAAAATGAGCTAAATGTTCATCCAATGACACAAACACACCTATTGGATGCACAAGATTTGTTAGAAACCCTAATTGGACAAGAATAAGCCTAGGGAGGAGGAAAATGACCTAAATGTTCATCTAATGACACAAACACACCTATTGGATTCACAAGATTGATTAGAAACCCTAATTGGACAAGAATAAGCCTAGGGAGGACGAAAATGACCTAAATGTTCATCCAATGACACAAACACACCTATTGGATTCACAAGATTGGTTAGAAACCCTAATTGGACAAGAATAAGCCTAGGGAGGACGAAAATGAACTAAATGTTCATCCAGTGACACAAATGAACTTATTGGATGCACAAGATTGGTTAAAAACCCTAATTGGACATGAATAAGCCTAGGGAGGACGAAAATGACCTAAATGTTCATCCAATGACACAAACACACCTATTGGATGCACAAGATTGGTTAGAAACCCTAATTGGACAAGAATAAGCCTAGGGACGACGACAATGACCTAAATGTTCATCCAATGACACAAACACACCTATTGGATGCACAAGATTGGTTAAAAACCCTAATTGGACAAGAATAAGCCTAGGGAGGACGAAAATGACCTAAATGTTCATCCAATGACACAAACACACCTATTGGATGCACAAGATTGTTTAGAAACCCTAATTGGACAAGAATAAGCCTAGGGAGGACGAAAATGACCTAACTATTCATCCAATGACACAAATGAACTTATTGGATGCACAAGAGTGCTTAAAACCCTAATTGGACAAGAATAAGACTAGGGAGGACCAAAATGACCTAAATGTTCATCCAATGACACAAACACACCTGTTGGATGCACAAGATTGGTTAGAAACCCTAATTGGACAAGAATATGCCTAGGGAGGATGAAAATGACCTAAATATTCATCCAATGACACAAATGAACTTATTGGAAGCACACGATTGCTTAAAACCCTAATTGGACAAGAATAAGACTAGGGAGGACGAAAATGACCTAAATGTTCATCCAATGACACAAACACACCTATTGGATGCACAAGATTGTTTAGAAACCCTAATTGGACAAGAATAAGCCTAGGGAGGACGAAAATGACCTAACTATTCATCCAATGACACAAACACACCTATTGGATGCACAAGATTGGTTAGAAACCCTAATTGGACAAGAATAAGCCTAGGGACGACGACAATGACCTAAATGTTCATCCAATGACACAAACACACCTATTGGATGCACAAGATTGGTTAAAAACCCTAATTGGACAAGAATAAGCCTAGGGAGGACGAAAATGACCTAAATGTTCATCCAATGACACAAATGAAATTATTGGATCCACAAGATTGGTTAGAAACCCTAATTGGACAAGAATAAGCCTAGGGAGGACGAAAATGACCTAAATGTTCATCCAATGACACAAATGAACTTATTGGATGCACAAGATTGGTTAAAAATCCTAATTGGACAAGAATAAGCCTAGGGAGGACGAAAATGACCTAAATGTTCATCCAATGACACAAATGAACTTATTGGATGCACAAGATTGCTTAAAACCCTAATTGGACAAGAATAAGACTAGGGAGGAAGAAAATGACCTAAATGTTCATCCAATGAGACAAATACACCTATTGGATGCACAAGATTGGTTAGAACCCCTAATTGGACAAGAATAAGCCTAGGGAGGACGAAAATGACCTAAATGTTCATCCAATGACACAAACACACCTATTGGATGCACAAGATTGGTTAAAAACCCTAATTGGACAAGAATAAGCCTAGGGAGGACGAAAATGACCTAAATGTTCATCCAATGACACAAATACACCTATTGGATGCACAAGATTGGTTAGAAACCCTAATTGGACAAGAATAAGCCTAGGGTGGACGAAAATGACCTAAATGTTTATCCCATGACACAAATGAACTTATAGGATGCACAAGATTGGTTAAAAACCGTAATTGGTCAAGCATAAGCCTAGGGAGGACGAAAATGACCTAAATGTTCATCCAATGACACAAACACACCTATTGGATGCACAAGATTGGTTAGAAACCCTAATTGGACAAGAATAAGCCTAGGGAGGACGAAAATGACCTAAATGTTAATCCAATGACACAAATGAACTTATTGGATGCAAAAGATTGGTTAAAAAACCCTAATTGGACAAGAATAAGCATAGGGAGGACGAAAATGACCTAAATGTTCATCCAATGACACAAACACACCTATTGGATGCACAAGATTGGTTAGAAACCCTAATTGGACAAGAATAAGCCTAGGGAGAACGAAAACGACCTAAATATTCATCCAATGACACAAATGAACTTATTGGATGCACAAGATTGCTTAAAACCCTAATTGGACAAGAATAAGACTAGGGAGGACGAAAATGACCTAAATGTTCATCCAATGACACAAACACAACTATTGGATGCACAAGATTGGTTAGAAACCCTAATTCGACAAGAATATGCCTAGGGAGGATGAAAATGACCTAAATGTTCATCCAATGACACAAACGCACCTATTGGATGCACAAGATTGGTTAAAAACCCTAATTGGACAAGAATAAGCATAGGGAGGACGAAAATGAGCTAAATGTTCATCCAATGACACAAACACACCTATTGGATGCACAAGATTGGTTAGAATCCCTAATTGGACAAGAATAAGCCTAGGGAGGACGAAAATGACCTAAATGTTAATCCGATGACACAAATGAACTTATTGGATGCACAAGATTGGTTAAAAACCCTAATTGGACAAGAATAAGCCTAGGGAGGACGAAAATAACCTAAATGTTCATCAAATGACTAAACACACCTATTGGATGAACAAGATTGGTTAGAAACCCTAATTGGACAAGAATAAGCCTAGGGAGGACGAAAATGACCTAAATGTTCACCCAATGACACAAATGAACTTATTGGATGCACAAGATTGGTTAAAACCCTAATTGGACGAGAATAAGGCTAGGGAGGACGAAAATAACCTAAATATTCATCCAATGACACAAACACACCTATTGGATGCACAAGATTGGTTTGAAACCCTAATTTGACAAGAATAAGCCTAGGGAGAACGAAAATGACCTAACAATTCGTCCAATGACACAAATGAACTTATTGGATGCACAAGATTTCTTAAAACCCTAATTGGACATGAATAAGACTAGGGAGGACGAAAATGACCTAAATGTTCATCCAATGACACAAACACACCTATTGGATGCACAAGATTGGTTAGAAACCCTAATTGGACAAGAATATGCCTAGGGAGGATGAAAATGACCTAAATATTCATCCAATGACACAAATGAACTTATTGGAAGCACAAGATTGCTTAAAACCCTAATTGGACAAGAATAAGACTAGGGAGGACGAAAATGACCTAAATGTTCATCCAATGACACAAACACACCTATTGGATGCACAAGATTGGTTAGAAACCCTAATTGGACAAGAATAAGCCTGGGGAGGACGAAAATAACCTAAATGTTCATCAAATGACTAAACACAACTATTGGATGCACAAGATTGGTTAGAAACCCTAATTGGACAAGAATAAGCCTAGGGAGGTAGAAAATGACCTAAATGTTCACCCAATGACACAAATGAACTTATTGGATGCACAAGATTGGTTAAAAACCCTAATTGGACAAGAATAAGCCTAGGGAGGACGAAAATGACCTAAATGTTCATCCAATGACACAAACACACCTATTGGATGCACAAGATTGGTTAAAAACCCTAATTGTATAAGAATAAGCATAGGGAGGACGAAAATGACCTAAATGTTCATCCAATGACACAAACACACCTATTGGATGAACAAGATTGGTTAGAAACCCTAATTGGACAAGAATAAGCCTAGGGACGACGACAATGACCTAAATGTTCATCCAATGACACAAACACACCTATTGGATGCACAAGATTGGTTAAAAACCCTAATTGGACAAGAATAAGCCTAGGGAGGACGAAAATGACCTAAATGTTCATCCAATGACACAAACACACCTATTGGATGCACAAGATTGTTTAGAAACCCTAATTGGACAAGAATAAGCCTAGGGAGGACGAAAATGACCTAACTATTCATCCAATGACACAAATGAACTTATTGGATGCACAAGATTTCTTAAAACCCTAATTGGACAAAAATAAGACTAGGGAGGACGAAAATGACCTAAATGTTCATCCAATGACACAAACACACCTATTGGATACACAAGATTGGTTAGAAACCCTAATTGGACCAGAATATGCCTAGGGAGGATGAAAATGACCTAAATATTCATCCAATGACACAAATGAACTTATTGGAAGCACAAGATTGCTTAAAACCCTAATTGGACAAGAATAAGACTAGGGAGGACGAAAATGACCTAAATGTTCATCCAATGACACAAACACACGTATTGGATGAACAAGATTGGTTAGAAACCCTAATTGGACAAGAATAAGCCTAGGGAGGACGAAAATGACCTAAATGTTCACCCAATGACAAAAATGAACTTATTGAATGCACAAGATTGGTTAAAAACCCTAATTGGACAAGAATAAGCCTAGGGAGGACAAAAATGACTTAAATGTTCATCCAATGACACAAACACACCTATTGGATGCACAAGATTGGTTAAAAACCCTAATTGGACAAGAATAAGCCTACGGAGGACGAAAATGACCTAAATGTTCATCCAATGACACAAACACACCTATTGGATGCACAAGATTGGTTAGAAACCCTAATTGGACAAGAATAAGCCTAGGGAGGATGAAAATGACCTAAATGTTAATCCAATGACACAAAT
>JBBPBR010000437.1:0-39599 GCA_037974775.1 Cicer pinnatifidum
ATGCACAAGATTGGTTAAAAACCCTAATTGGACAAGAATAAGCCTAGGGAGGACAAAAATGACTTAAATGTTCATCCAATGACACAAACACACCTATTGGATGCACAAGATTGGTTAAAAACCCTAATTGGACAAGAATAAGCCTACGGAGGACGAAAATGACCTAAATGTTCATCCAATGACACAAACACACCTATTGGATGCACAAGATTGGTTAGAAACCCTAATTGGACAAGAATAAGCCTAGGGAGGATGAA
Organism: Cicer pinnatifidum; assembly: GCA_037974775.1. NCBI lineage: Eukaryota > Viridiplantae > Streptophyta > Magnoliopsida > Fabales > Fabaceae > Cicer > Cicer pinnatifidum. The sequence continues at coordinate 258 of JBBPBR010000437.1, forward strand.
AATGACCTAAATGTTAATCCAATGACACAAATGAACTTATTGGATGCACAAGATTGGTTAAAAACCCTAATTGGACAAGAATAAGCCTAGGGAGGACGAAAATAACTTAAATGTTCATTAAATGACTAAACACACCTATTGGAAGCACAAGATTGGTTAGAAACCCTAATTGGACAAGAATATGCCTAGGGAGGACGAAAATGACCTAAATATTCATCCAATGACACAAATGAACTTATTGGAAGCACAAGATTGCTTAAAAGCCTAATTGGACAAGAATAAGACTCGGGAGGACGAAAATGACCTAAATGTTCACCCAATGACACAAATGAACTTATTGGATGCACAAGATTGGTTAAAAACCCTAATTGGACAAGAATAAGCCTAGGGAGGACGAAAATGACCTAAATGTTCATCCAATGACACAAACACACCTATTGGATGCACAAGATTGGTTAAAAACCCTAATTGTATAAGAATAAGCATAGGGAGGACGAATATGACCTAAATGTTCATCCAATGACACAAACACACCTATTGGATGCACAAGATTGGTTAGAAACCCTAATTTGACAAGAATAAGCCTAGGCAGAACGAAAATGACCTAACTATTCATCCAATGACACAAATGAACTTGTTGGATGCACAAGATTGCTTAAAACCCTAATTGGACAAGAATAAGACTAGGGAGGACGAAAATGACCTAAATGTTCATCCAATGACACAAACACACCTATTGGATGCACAAGATTGGTTAGAAACCCTAATTGGACAAGAATAAGCCTGGGGAGGACGAAAATAACCTAAATGTTCATCAAATGACTAAACACACCTATTGGATGCACAAGATTGGTTAGAAACCCTAATTGGACAAGAATAAGCCTAGGGAGGACGAAAATGACCTAAATGTTCTCCCAAAGACACAAATGAACTTATTGGATCCACAAGATTGGTTAAAAACCCTAATTGGACAAGAATAAGCCTAGGGAGGACGAAAATGACCTAAATGTTCATCCAATGACACAAACACACCTGTTGGATGAACAAGATTGGTTAGAAACCCTAATTGGACAAGAATAAGCCTAGGGACGACGACAATGACCTAAATGTTCATCCAATGACACAAACACACCTATTGGATGCACAAGATTGGTTAGAAACCCTAATTTGACAAGAATAAGCCTAGGGAGGACGAAAATGACCTAAATGTTAATCCAATGACACAAATGAACTTATTGGATGCACAAGATTGGTTAAAAACCGTAATTGGACAAGAATAAGCCTAGGGAGGACGAAAATGACCTAAATGTTCATCCACTGACACAAATGAACTTATTGGATGAACAAGATTGGTTAAAAACCCTAATTGGACAAAAATAAGCCTAGGGAGGACGAAAATGACCTAAATGTTCATCCAATGACACAAACACACCTATTGGATGCACAAGATTGGTTAGAAACCCTAATTGGACAAGAATAAGCCTAGGGAGGACGAAAATGACCTAAATGTTAATCCAATGGCACAAATGAACTTATTGGATGCACAAGATTGGTTAAACACCCTAATTGGACAAGAATAAGCCTAGGGAGGACGAAAATGACCTAAATGTTCATCCAATGACACAAACACACCTATTGGATGCACAAGATTGGTTAAAAACCCTAATTGGACAAGAATAAGCCTAGGGAGGACGAAAATGACCTAAATGTTCATCCAATGACACAAACACACCTATTGGATGCACACGATAGGTTAGAAACCCTAATTTGGCAAGAATAAGCCTAGGGAGGACGAAAGTGACCTAACTATTCATCCAATGACACAAATGAACTTATTGGATGCACAAGATTGCTTAAAACCCTAATTGGACGAGAATAAGGCTAGGGAGGACGAAAATAACCTAAATATTCATCCAATGACACAAACACACCTATTGGATGCACAAGATTGGTTTGAAACCCTAATTTGACAAGAATAAGCCTAGGGAGAACGAAAATGACCTAACAATTCGTCCAATGACACAAATGAACTTATTGGATGCACAAGATTTCTTAAAACCCTAATTGGACAAGAATAAGACTAGGGAGGACGAAAATGACCTAAATGTTCATCCAATGACACAAACACACCTATTGGATGCACAAGATTGGTTAGAAACCCTAATTAGACAAGAATAAGCCTAGGGAAAACGAAAATGACCTAAATGTTCATCCAATGACACAAACACACCTATTGGATGCACAAGATTGGTTAAAAACCCTAATTGGACAAGAATAAGCCTAGGGAGGACGAAAATGACCTAAATGTTCATCCAATGACACAAACGAACTTATTGGATGCACAAAATTGCTTAAAACCCCTAATTGGACAAGAATAAGCCTAGGGAGGATGAAAACGACCTAAATGTTCATCCAATGACACAAATGAACTTATTGGATGCACAAAATTGCTTAAAAACCCTAATTGGACAAGAATAAGCCAAGGGAGGACGAAAATGACCTAAATGTTCATCAAATAACACAAATACACCTATTGGATGCAAAAGATTGGTTAGAAACCCTAATTGGACAAGAATAAGCCTAGGGAGGACGAGAATGACCTAAATGTTCATCCAATGACACAAACACACCTATTGGATGCACAAGATTGGTTAAAAACCCTAATTGGACAAGAATAAGCCTAGGGAGGACGAAAATGACCTAAATGTTCATCCAATGACACAAATACATCTATTGGATGCACAAGATTGCTTAAAAACCCTAATTAGACAAGAATAAGCCTAGGGAGGACGAAAATGACCTAAATGTTCATCCAATGACACAAATACATCTATTGGATACACAAGATTAGTTAGAAACCCTAATTGGACAAGAATAAGCCTAGGGAGGACGAAAATGACCTAAATGTTCATCCAATGACACAAACACACCTATTGGATGCACAAGATTGGTTAAAAACCCTAATTGGACAAGAATAAGCCTAGGGAGGACGAAAATGACCTAAATGTTCATCAAATAACACAAATACACCTATTGGATGCAAAAGATTGGTTAGAAACCCTAATTGGACAAGAATAAGCGTAGGGAGGACGAAAATGACCTAAATGTTCATCCAATGACACAAACACACCTATTGGATGCACAAGATTGGTTAAAAACCCTAATTGGACAAGAATAAGCCTAGGGAGGACGAAAATGACCTAAATGTTCATCCAATGACACAAATGAACTTATTGGATGCACAAGATTGCTTAAAAACCCTAATTGGACAAGAATAAGCCTTGGGGGGACGAAAATGACCTTAATGTTCATCCAATGACACAAATGAACTTATTGGATGCACAAGATTGCTTAAAAACCCTAATTGGACAAGAATAAGCCTATGGAGGACGAAAATGACCTAAATGTTCATCCAATGACACAAATGAACTTATTGGATGCACAAGATTGCTTAAAAACCCTAATTGGACAAGAATAAGCCTAGGGAGGACGAAAATGACATAAATGTTCATCCAATGACACAAATGAACTTATTGGATGCACAAGATTGCTTAAAACCCTAATTGGACAAGAATAAGACTAGGGAGGACGAAAATGACCTAAATGTTCATCCAATGACACAAATACACCTATTGGATGCAAAAGATTGGTTAGAAACCCTAATTTGACAAGAATAAGCCTAGGGAGGACGAAAATGACCTAAATGTTCATCCAATGACACAAATGAACTTATTGGATGCACAAGATTGGTTAAAAACCCTTATTGGACAAGAAAAAGCCTAGGGAGGACGAAAATGACCTAAATGTTCATCCAATGACACAAACACACCTATTGGATGCACAAGATTGGTTAAAAACCCTAATTGGACAAGAATAAGCCTAGGGAGGACGAAAATGACCTAAATGTTCATCCAATGACACAAATGAACTTATTGGATGCACAAGATTGCTTACAAACCCTAATTGGACAAGAATAAGCCTAGGGAGGACGAAAATGACCTAAATGTTCATCCAATGACACAAATACACCTATTGGATGCAAAAGATTGGTTAGAAACCCTAATTGGACAAGAATAAGCCTAGGGAGGATGAAAATGACCTAAATGTTCATCCAATGACACAAACACACCTATTGGATGCACAAGATTGGTTAAAAACCCTAATTGGACAAGAATAAGCCTAGGGAGGACGAAAATGACCTAAATGTTCATCCAATGACACAAATGAACTTATTGGATGCACAAGATTGCTTAAAAACCCTAATTAGACAAGAATAAGCCTAGGGATGACGAAAATGACCTAAATGTTCATCCAATGACACAAATACATCTATTGGATACACAAGATTAGTTAGAAACCCTAATTGGACAAGAATAAACCTAGGGAGGACGAAAATGACCTAAATGTTCATCCAATGACACAAACACACCTATTGGATGCACAAGATTGGTTAAAAACCCTAATTGGACAAGAATAAGCCTAGGGAGGACGAAAATGACCTAAATGTTCATCCAATGACACAAATGAACTTATTAGATGCACAAGATTGGTTAAAAACCCTAATTGGACAAGAATAAGACTAGGGAGGACGAAAATGACCTAAATGTTCATCCAATGACACAAACACACCTATTGGATGCACAAGATTGGTTAGAAACCCTAATTGGACAAGAATAAGCCTAGGAAGGACGAAAATGACCTAAATGTTAATCCAATGACACAAATGAACTTATTGGATGCACAAGATTGGTTAAAAACCCTAATTGGACAAGAATAAGCCTAGGGAGGACGAAAATGACCTAAATGTTCATCCAATGACACAAACACACCTATTGGATGCACAAGATTGGTTAAAAACCCTAATTAGACAAGAATAAGCCTAGGGAGGACGAAAATGACCTAAATGTTCATCCAATGACACAAATGAACTTATTGGATGCACAAGATTGGTTAAAACTCCTAATTGGACAAGAATAAGCCTAGGGAGGACGAAAATAACCTAAATGTTCATCAAATGACTAAACACACCTATTGGATGCACAAGATTGGTTAGAAACCCTAATTGGACAAGAATAAGCCTGGGGAGGACGAAAATGACCTAAATGTTCACCCAATGACACAAATGAACTTATTGGATGCACAAGATTGGTTAAAAACCCTAATTGGACAAGAATAAGCCTAGGGAGGACGAAAATGACCTAAATGTTCATCCAATGACACAAACACACCTATTGGATGCACAAGATTGGTTAGAAACCCTAATTGGACAAGAATAAGCCTAGGGAGGATGCAAATGACCTAAATGTTCATCCAATGACACAAATGAACTTATTGGATGCACAAGATTGCTTAAAAACCCTAATTGGACAAGAATAAGCCTAGGGAGGACGAAAATGACCTAAATGTTCATCCAATAACACAAACACACCTATTGGATGCACAAGATTGGTTAAAAACCCTAATTGGACAAGAATAAGCCTAGGGTGGAAGAAAATGACCTAAATGTTCATCCAATGACACAAACACACCTATTGGATGCACAAGATTGGTTAAAAACCCTAATTGGACAAGAATAAGCCTAGGGAGGACGAAAATGACCTAAATGTTCATCCAATGACACAAATGAACTTATTGGATGCACAAGATTGCTTAAAAACCCTAATTAGACAAGAATAAGCCTAGGGAGGACGAAAATGACCTAAAATTCATCCAATGACACAAATACACCTATTGCATGCACAAGATTCGTTAGAAACCCTAATTGGACAAGAATAAGCCTAGGGAGAACGAAGATGACCTAAATGTTCATCCAATGACACAAATGAACTTATTGGATGCACAAGATTGCTTAAAAACCCTAATTGGACAAGAATAAGCCTAGGGAGGACGAAAATGACCTAAATGTTCATCCAATGACACAAATACACCTATTGGATGCACAAGATTGGTTAGAAACCCTAATTGGTCAAGAATAAGCCTAGGTAGGACGAAAATGACCTAAATGTTCATCCAATGACACAAACACACCTATTGGATGCACAAGATTGGTTAAAAACCCTAATTGGACAAGAATAAGCCTAGGGAGGACGAAAATGACCTAAATGTTCATCCAATGACACAAATGAACTTATTGGATGCACAAGATTGCTTAAAAACCCTAATTAGACAAGAATAACCCTAGGGAGGACAAAAATGACCTAAATGTTCATCCAATGACACAAATACACCTATTGGATGCACAAGATTGGTTAGAAACCCTAATTTGACAAGAATAAGCCTAGGGAGGACGAAAATGACCTAAATGTTCATCCAATGACACAAACACACCTATTGGATTCACAAGATTGGTTAAAAACCCTAATTGGACAAGAATAAGCCTAGGGAGGACGAAAATGACCTAAATGTTCATCCAATGACACAAACACACCTATTGGATTCACAAGATTGGTTAAAAACCCTAATTGGACAAGAATAAGCCTAGGGAGGACGAATATGACCTAAATGTTCATCCAATGACACAAACACACCTATTGGATGCACAAGATTGGTTAGAAACCGTAATTTGACAAGAATAAGCCTAGGGAGGACGAAAATGACCTAACTATTCATCCAATGACACAAATGAACTTATTGGATGCACAAGATTGCTTAAAACCCTAATTGGACAAGAATAAGACTAGGGAGGACGAAAATGACCTAAATGTTAATCCAATGACACAAATGAACTTATTGGATGCACAAGATTGGTTAAAAACTGTAATTGGACAAGAATAAGCCTAGGGAGGACGAAAATGACCTAAATGTTCATCCAATGACACAATTGAACTTATTGGATGCACAAGATTGGTTAAAAACCCTAATTGGACAAAAATAAGCATAGGGAGGACGAAAATGACCTAAATGTTCATCCAATGACACAAACACACCTATTGGATGCACATGATTGGTTAGAAACCCTAATTTGACAAGAATAAGCCTAGGGAGGACGAAAATGACCTAACTATTCATCCAATGACACAAATGAACTTATTGGATGCACAAGATTGCTTAAAACCCTAATTGGACAAGAATAAGACTAGGGAGGACGAAAATGACCTAAATGTTCATCCAATGACACAAACACAACTATTGGATGCACAAGATTGGTTAGAAACCCTAATTCGACAAGAATATGCCTAGGGAGGAGGAAAATGACCTAAATCTTCATCCAATGACACAAACACACCTATTGGATGCACAAGATTGGTTAAAAACCCTAATTGGACAAGAATAAGCCTAGGGACGACGACAATGACCTAAATGTTCGTCCAATGACACAAACACACCTATTGGATGCACAAGATTGGTTAAAAACCCTAATTGGACAAGAATAAGCATAGGGAGGACGAAAATGAGCTAAATGTTCATCCAATGACACAAACACACCTATTGGATGCACAAGATTGGTTAGAAACCCTAATTGGACAAGAATAAGCCTAGGGAGGACGAAAATGACCTAAATGTTCATCCAATGACACAAACACACCTATTGGATTCACAAGATTGGTTAGAAACCCTAATTGGACAAGAATAAGCCTAGGGAGGACGAAAATGACCTACATGTTCATCCACTGACACAAATGAACTTATTGGATGCACAAGATTGGTTAAAAACCCTAATTGGACATGAATAAGACTAGGGAGGACGAAAATGACCTAAATGTTCATCCAATGACACAAACACACCTATTGGATGCACAAGATTGGTTAGAAACCCTAATTGGACAAGAATAAGCCTAGGGAGGACGAAAATGACCTAAGTGTTAATCCAATGACACAAATGAACTTATTGGATGCACAAGATTGGTTAAAAACCCTAATTGGACAAGAATAAGCCTAGGGAGGACGAAAATGACCTAAATGTTCATCCAATGACACAAACACACCTATTTGATGCACAAGATTGGTTAGAAACCATAATTGGACAAGAATAAGCCTAGGAAGGACGAAAATGACCTAAATGTTAATCCAATGACACAAATGAACTTATTGGATGCACAAGATTGCTTAAAACCCTAATTGGACAAGAATAAGACTAGGGAGGACGAAAATGACCTAAATGTTCATCCAATGACACAAACACACCTATTGGATGCACAAGATTGGTTAGAAACCCTAATTGGACAAGAATAAGCCTGGGGAGGACGAAAATAACCTAAATGTTCATCAAATGACTAAACACAACTATTGGATGCACAAGATTGGTTAGAAACCCTAATTGGACAAGAATAAGCCTAGGGAGGTAGAAAATGACCTAAATGTGCACCAAATGACACAAATGAACTTATTGGATGCACAAGATTGGTTAAAAACCCTAATTGGACAAGAATAAGCCTAGGGAGGACGAAAATGACCTAAATGTTCATCCAATGACACAAACACACCTATTGGATGCACAAGATTGGTTAAAAACCCTAATTGTATAAGAATAAGCATAGGGAGGACAAAAATGACCTAAATGTTCATCCAATGACACAAACACACCTATTGGATGAACAAGATTGGTTAGAAACCCTAATTGGACAAGAATAAGCCTAGGGACGACGACAATGACCTAAATGTTCATCCAATGACACAAACACACCTATTGGATGCACAAGATTGGTTAGAAACCCTAATTTGACAAGGATAAGCCTAGGGAGGACGAAAATGACCTAAATGTTCACCCAATGACACAAATGAACTTATTGGATGCACAAGATTGGTTAAAAACCCTAATTGGACAAGAATAAGCCTAGGGAGGACGAAAATGACCTAAATGTTCATCCAATGACACAAACACACCTATTAGATGCACAAGATTGGTTAGAAACCCTAATTGGACAAGAATAACCATAGGAAGCACGAAAATGACCTAAATGTTAATCCAATGACACAAATGAACTTATTGGATGCACAAGATTGGTTAAAAACCCTAATTGGACAAGAATAAGCCTAGGGAGGACGAAAATAACCTAAATGTTCATCAAATGACTAAACACACCTATTGGATGCACAAGATTGGTTAGAAACCCTAATTGGACAACAATAAGCCTAGATAGGACGAAAATGACCTAAATGTTCACCCAATGACACAAATGAACTTATTGGATGCACAAGATTGGTTAAAAACCCTAATTGGACAAGAATAAGCCTAGGGAGGACGAAAATGACCTAAATGTTCATCCAATGACACAAACACACCTATTGGATGCACAAGATTGGTTAAAAACTCTAATTGGACAAGAATAAGCATAGGGAGGACGAAAATGACCTAAATGTTCATCCAATGACATAAACACACCTATTGGATGCACAAGATTGGTTAGAAACCCTAATTGGACAAGAATAAGCATTGGGAGGACGAAAATGACCTAAATGTTCATCCAATGACACAAATGAACTTATTCGATGCACAAGATTGGTTAAAAAACCTAATTGGACAAGAATAAGCCTAGGGAGGATGAAAATGACCTAAATGTTCATCCAATGACACAAATGAACTTATTGGATGCACAAGATTGGTTAGAAACCCTAATTGGACAAGAATAAGCCTTGGGAGGACGAAAATGACCTAAATGTTCATCCAATGACACAAATGAACTTATTGGATGCACAAGATTGGTTAAAAACCCTAATTGGACAAGAATAAGCCTAGGGAGGACGAAAATGACCTAAATGTTCATCCAATGACACAAATGAACTTATTGGATGCACAAGGTTGGTTAAAAACGATAATTGGACAAGAATAAGCCTAGGGAGGGCGAAAATGACCTAAATGTTCGTCCAATGACACAAACACACCAATTGGATGCACAAGATTGCATAAAAACCCTAATTGGACAAGAATAAGACTAGGGAGGACGAAAATGACCTAAATGTTCCTCCAATGACACAAACACGCCTATTGGATGCACAAGATTGCATAAAAACCCTAATTGGACAAGAATAAGACTAGGGAGGACGAAAATGACCTAAATGTTCATCCAATGACACAAATGAACTTATTGGATGCACAAGATTGGTTAAAAACCCTAATTGGACAAGAATAAGCCTAGGGAGGACCTAAATGACCCAAATGTTCATCCAATGACACAAATGAACTTATTGGATGCACAAGATTGGTTAAAAACCCTAATTGGACAAGAATAAGCATAGGGAGGACGAAAATGACCTAAATGTTCATCCAATGACACAAACACACATATGGGATGCACAAGATTGCTTAAAACCCTAATTGGACAAGAATAAGACTAGGGATGACGAAAATGACCTAAATGTTCATCCAATGACACAAATGAACTTATTGGATGCACAAGATTGGTTAAAAACCCTAATTGGACATGAATAAGACTAGGGAGGACGAAAATGACCTAAATGTTCATCCAATGACACAAACACACCTATTGGATGCACAAGATTGGTTAGAAACCCTAATTGGACAAGAATAAGCATGGGGAGGACGAAAATAACCTAAATGTTCATCAAATGACTAAACACACCTATTGGATGCACAAGATTGGTTAGAAACCCTAATTGGACAAGAATAAGCCTAGGGAGGACGAAAATGACCTAAATGTTCATCCAATGACACAAACATACCTATTGGATGCACAAGATTGGTTAAACACCCTAATTGGACAAGAATAAGCCTAGGGTGGACGAAAATGACCTAAATGTTTATCCAATGACACAAATGAACTTATTGGATGCACAAGATTGGTTAAAAACCCTAATTGGACAAGAATAAGCCTAGGGAGGACGAAAATGACCTAAATGTTCATCCAATGACACAAACACACCTATTGGATGCACAAGATTGGTTAAAAACCCTAATTGGTCAAGAATAAGCCTATGGAAATCGAAAATGACCTAAATGTTCATCCAATGACACAAACACACCTATTGGATGCACAAGATTGGTTAAAAACCCTAATTGGACAAGAATAAGCGTAGGGAGGACGAAAATGACCTAAATGTTCATCCAATGACACAAATGAACTTAGTGGATGCACAAGATTGGTTAAAAACCCTAATTGGACAAGCATAAGCCTTGGGAGGACGAAAATGACCTAAATGTTCATCCAATGACACAAATGAACTTATTGGATGCACAAGATTGGTTAAAAACCCTAATTGGACAAGAATAAGCCTAGGGAGGACGAAAATGACCTAAATGTTCATCCAATGACACAAACACACCTATTGGATGCACAAGATTGGTTAGAAACCCTAATTGGAATAGAATAAGCCTAGGAAGGACGAAAATGACCTAAATGTTAATCCAATGACACAAATGAACTTATTGGATGCACAAGATTGGTTAAAAACCCTAATTGGACAAGAATAAGCCTAGGGAGGACGAAAATGACCTAAATGTTCATCCAATGACACAAACACACCTATTTGATGCACAAGATTGGTTAGAAACCCTAATTGGACAAGAATAAGCTTAAGAAGGACGAAAATATCCTTAATGTTAATCCAATGACACAAATGAACTTATTGGATGCACAAGATTGGTTAAAAACCCTAATTGGACAAGAATAAGCCTAGGGAGGACGAAAATGACCTAAATGTTCATCCAATGACACAAACACACCTATTGGATGCACAAGATTGGTTAGAAACCCTAATTGGACAAGCATAAGCCTAGGGAGGACGAAAATGACCTAAATGTTAATCCAATGACACAAATGAACTTATTGGATGCACAGGATTGGTTAAAAACCCTAATTGGACAAGAATAAGCCTAGAGAGGTCGAAAATAACCTAAATGTTCATCAAATGACTAAACACACCTATTGAATGCACAAAATTGGTTAGAAACCCTAATTGGACAAGAATAAGCCTAGGGAGGACGAAAATGACCTAAGTGTTCACCCAATGACACAAATGAATTTATTGGATGCACAAGATTGGTTAAAAACCCTAATTGGACAAGAATAAGCCTAGGGAGGACGAAAATGACCTAAATGTTCATCCAATGACACAAACACACCTATTGGATGCACAAGATTGGTTAGAAACCCTAATTGGACAAGAATAAGCCTAGGGAGGACGAAAATGACCTAAGTGTTCATCCAATGACACAAATGAACTTATTGGATGCCCATGATTGGTTAAAAACCCTAATTTGACAAGAATAAGCCTAGGGAGGACGAAAATGACCTAAATGTTCATCCAATGACACAAACACACCCATTGGATGCACAAGATTGGTTAAAAACCCTAATTGGATAAGAATAAGCCTAGGGAGGACGAAAATGACCTAACTATTCATCCAATGACACAAATGAACTTATTGGATGCACAAGATTGGTTAAAAACCCTAATTGGACAAGAATAAGCCTAGGGAGGACGAAAATGACCTAAATGTTCATCCAATGACACAAACACACCTATTGGATGCACAAGATTGGTTAGATACCCTAATTGGACAAGAATAACCCTAGGAAGGACGAAAATGACCTAAATGTTAATCCAATGACACAAATGAACTTATTGGATGCACAAGATTGGTTAAAAACCCTAATTGGACAAGAATAAGCCTAGGGAGGACGAAAATGACCTAAATGTTCATCCAATGACACAAACACACCTATTGGATGCACAAGATTGGTTAGAAACCCTAATTGGACAAGAATAAGCCTAGGGAGGACGAAAATGACTTAAATGTTCATCCAATGACACAAACACACCTATTGGATAAACAAGATTGGTTAGAAACCCTAATTGGACAAGAATAAGCCTAGGGAGGACGAAAATGACCTAAATGTTCACCCAATGACACAAATAAACATATTGGATGCACAAGATTGGTTAAAAACCCTAATTGGACAAGAATAAGCCTAGGGAGGACGAAAATGACCTAAATGTTCATCCAATGACACAAACACACCTATTGGATGCACAAGATTGGTTAGAAACCCTAATTGGACAAGAATAAGCCTAGGGAGGACGAAAATGACCTCAATGTCCATCCAATGACACAAATGAACTTATTGGATGCACAAGATTGGTTAAAAACCCTAATTGGACAAGAATAAGCCTAGGGAGGACGAAAATGACCTAAATGTTCATCCAATGACACAAACACACCTATTGGATGCACAAGATTGGTTAAAAACCCTAATTGTACAAGAATAAGCATAGGGAGGACAAAAATGACCTAAATGTTCATCCAATGACACAAACACACCTATTGGATGAACAAGATTGGTTAGAAACCCTAATTGGACAAGAATAAGCCTAGGGACGACGACAATGACCTAAATGTTCATCCAATGACACAAACACACCTATTGGATGCACAAGATTGGTTAGAAACCCTAATTTGACAAGAATAAGCCTAGGGAGGACGAAAATGACCTAAATGTTAATCCAATGACACAAATGAACTTATTGGATGCACAAGATTGGTTAAAAACTGTAATTGGACAAGAATAAGCCTAGGGAGGATGAAAATGACCTAAATGTTCATCCAATGACACAATTGAACTTATTGGATGCACAAGATTGGTTAAAAACCCTAATTGGACAAAAATAAGCCTAGGGAGGACGAAAATGACCTAAATGTTAATTCAATGACACAAATGAACTTATTGGATGCACAAGATTGGTTAAAAACCCTAATTGGACAAGAATAAGCCTAGGGAGGACGAAAATGACCTAAATGTTCATCCAATGACACAAACACACCTATTGGATGCACAAGATTGGTTAGAAACCCTAATTGGACAAGAATAAGCCAAGGGAGGACGAAAATGACCTAAATGTTAATCCAATGACAGAAATGAACTAATTGGATGCACAAGATTGGTTAAAAACCATAATTGGACAAGAATAAGCCTAGGGAGGACGAAAATAACCTAAATGTTCATCCAATGACACAAATGAACTTATTGGATGCACAAGATTGGTTAAAAACCCTAATTGGACAAGAATAAGCCTAGGGAGGACGAAAATGACCTAAATGTTCATCCAATGACACAAACACACCTATTGGATGCACAAGATTGGTTAAAAACCCTAATTGGACAAGAATAAGACTAGGGAGGACGAAAATGACCAAAATGTTCATCCAATGACACAAACACACCTATTGGATGCACAAGATTGCATAAAAACCCTAATTGGACAAGAATAAGACTATGGAGGATGATAATGACCTAAATGTTCATCCAATGACACAAATGAACTTATTGGATGCACAAGATTGGTTAAAAACCCTAATTGGACAAGAATAAGCATAGGGAGGACGAAAATAACCTAAATGTTCATCCAATGACACAAATGAACTTATTGGATGCACAAGATTGGTTAAAAACCCTAATTGGACAAGAATAAGCCTAGGGAGGACGAAAATGACCTAAATGTTCATCCAATGACACAAACACACCTATTGGATGCACAAGATTGGTTAGAAACCCTAATTGAACAAGAATAAGCCTAGGGAGGACGAAAATGACTTAAATCTTAATCCAATGACACAAATGAACTTATTGGATGCACAAGATTGCTTTAAACCCTAATTGGACAAGAATAAGACTAGGGAGGATGAGAATGACATAAATGTTCATCAAATGACACAAACACACCTATTGGATGCAAAAGATTGGTTAAAAACCCTAATTGGACAACAATAAGCCTAGGGAGGATGAAAATGACCTAAATGTTCATCTAATGACACAAACACACCTATTGGATGCACAAAATTGGTTAAAAACCCTAATTGCACAAAACTAAGCCTAGTGAGGACGAAAATAACCTAAAGGTTCATCCAATGGCACAAATGAACTTATTGGATGCACAAGATTGCTTAAAACCCTAATTGGACAAGAATAAGACTAGGGAGGACGAAAATGACCTAAATGTTCATCCAATGACACAAACACACCTATTGGATGCACAAGATTGGTTAGAAACCCTAATTGAACAAGAATAAGCCTAGGGAGGACGAAAATGACCTAAATGTTCATCCAATGACACAAATGAACTTATTGGATGCACAAGATTGCTTAAAAACACTAATTGGACAAGAATAAGCCTAGGGAGGACGAAAATGACCTAAATGTTCATCCAATGACACAAATGAACTTATTGGATGCACAAGATTGGTTAAAAACCCTAATTGGACAAGAATAAGCCTAGGGAGGACGAAAATGACCTAAATGTTCATCCAATGACACAAACACACCTATTGGATGCACAAGATTGGTTAGAAACCCTAATTGAACAAGAATAAGACTAGGGAGGACGAAAATGACTTAAATCTTAATCCAATGACACAAATGAACTTATTGGATGCACAAGATTGCTTTAAACCCTAATTGGACAAGAATAAGACTAGGGAGGATGAGAATGACATAAATGTTCATCAAATGACACAAACACACCTATTGGATGCACAAGATTGGTTAAAAACCCTAATTGGACAACAATAAGCCTAGGGAGGATGAAAATGACCTAAATGTTCATCTAATGACACAAACACACCTATTGGATGCACAAAATTGGTTAAAAACCCTAATTGCACAAAACTAAGCCTAGTGAGGACGAAAATAACCTAAATGTTCATCCAATGGCACAAATGAACTTATTGGATGCACAAGATTGCTTAAAACCCTAATTGGACAAGAATAAGACTAGGGAGGACGAAAATGACCTAAATGTTCATCCAATGACACAAACACACCTATTGGATGCACAAGATTGTTTAGAAACCCTAATTGGACAAGAATAAGCCTAGGGAGGACGAAAATGACCTAACTATTCATCCAATGACACAAATGAACTTATTGGATGCACAAGATTTCTTAAAACCCTAATTGGACAAAAATAAGACTAGGGAGGACGAAAATGACCTAAATGTTCATCCAATGACACAAACACACCTATTGGATACACAAGATTGGTTAGAAACCCTAATTGGACCAGAATATGCCTAGGGAGGATGAAAATGGCCTAAATATTCATCCAATGACACAAATGAACTTATTGGAAGCACAAGATTGCTTAAAACCCTAATTGGACAAGAATAAGACTAGGGAGGACGAAAATGACCTAAATGTTCATCCAATGACACAAACACACCTATTGGATGCACAAGATTGGTTAGAAACCCTAATTGGACAAGAATAAGCCTGGGGAGGACGAAAATAACCTAAATGTTCATCAAATGACTAAACACAACTATTGGATGCACAAGATTGGTTAGAAACCCTAATTGTATAAGAATAAGCATAGGGAGGACGAAAATGACCTAAATGTTCATCCAATGACACAAACACACCTATTGGATGCACAAGATTGGTTAGAAACCCTAATTGGACAAGAATAAGCCTAGGGAGGACGAAAATGACCTAAATGTTCATCCAATGACACAAACACACCTATTGGATGCACAAGATTGGTTAGAAACCGTAATTGGACAAGAATATGCCTAGGGAGGAAGAAAATGACCTAAATATTCATCCAATGACACAAATGAACTTATTGGAAACACAAGAATGCTTAAAACCCTAATTGGACAAGAATAAGACTAGGGAGGACGAAAATGACCTAAATGTTCATCCAATGACACAAACACACCTATTGGATGCATAAGATTGGTTACAAACCCTAATTGGACAAGAATAAGCCTTGGGAGGACGAAAATGACCTAAATGTTCATCCAATGACACAAATGAACTTATTGGATGCACAAGATTGGTTAAAAACCCTAATTGGACAAGAATAAGCCTACGGAGGACGAAAATGACCTAAATGTTCATCCAATGACACAAATGAACTTATTGGATGCACAAGATTGGTTAAAAACCGTAATTGGACAAGAATAAGCCTACGGAGGATGAAAATGACCTAAATGTTCATCCAATGTCACAAACACACCTATTGGATGCACAAGATTGGTTAGAAACTCTAATTGGACAAGAATAAGCCTAGGGAGGACGAAAATGACCTAAATGTTCTCCCAAAGACACAAATGAACTTATTGGATCCACAAGATTGGTTAAAAACCCTAATTGGACAAGAATAAGCCTAGGGAGGACGAAAATGACCTAAATGTTCATCCAATGACACAAACATACCTATTGGATGCACAAGATTGGTTAAAAACCCTAATTGTATAAGAATAAGCATAAGGAGGACGAAAATGACCTAAATGTTCATCCAATGACACAAACACACCTATTGGATGAACAAGATTGGTTAGAAACCCTAATTGGACAAGAATAAGCCTAGGGACGACGACAATGACCTAAATGTTCATCCAATGACACAAACACACCTATTGGATGCACAAGATTGGTTAGAAACCCTAATTTGACAAGAATAAGCCTAGGGAGGACGAAAATGACCTAAATGTTAATCCAATGACACAAATGAACTTATTGGATGCACAAGATTGGTTAAAAACTGTAATTGGACAAGAATAAGCCTAGGGAGGATGAAAATGACCTAAATGTTCATCCAATGACACAATTGAACTTATTGGATGCACAAGATTGGTTAAAAACCCTAATTGGACAAAAATAAGCCTAGGGAGGACGAAAATGACCTAAATGTTAATTCAATGACACAAATGAACTTATTGGATGCACAAGATTGGTTAAAAACCCTAATTGGACAAGAATAAGCCTAGGGAGGACGAAAATGACCTAAATGTTCATCCAATGACACAAACACACCTATTGGATGCACAAGATTGGTTAGAAACCCTAATTGGACAAGAATAAGCCTAGGGATGATGAAAATGACCTAATTGTTAATCCAATGACACAAATGAACTTATTGGATGCACAAGATTGGTTAAAAACCCTAATTGGACAAGAATAAGCCTAGGGAGGACGAAAATGACCTAAATGTTCATCCAATGACACAAACACACCTATTGGATGCACAAGATCGGTTACAAACCCTAATTGGACAAGAATAAGCATAGGGAGGACGAAAATGACCTAAATGTTAATCCAATGACACAAATGAACTTATTGGATACACAAGATTGGTTAGAAACCCTAATTGGACAAGAATAAGCCTAGGGAGGACGAAAATGACCTAAATGTTCATCCAATGACACAAACACACCTATTGGATGCACAAGATTGGTTAGAAACCCTAATTGGACAAGAATAAGCCTAGGGATGATGAAAATGACCTAATTGTTAATCCAATGACACAAATGAACTTATTGGATGCACAAGAATGGTTAAAAACCCTAATTGGACAAGAATAAGCCTAGGGAGGACGAAAATGACCTAAATGTTCATCCAATGACACAAACACACCTATTGGATGCACAAGATTGGTTAGAAACCCTAATTGGACAAGAATTAGCCTAGGGAGGACGAAAATGACCTAAATGTTCACCCAATGACACAAATGAACTTATTGGATGCACAAGATTGGTTAAAAACCCTAATTGGACAAGAATAAGCCTAGGGAGGACGAAAATGACCTAAATGTTCATCCAATGACACAAACACACCTATTGGATGCACAAGATGGGTTAGAAACCCTAATTGGACAAGCATAAGCCTAGGGATGACGAAAATGACCTAAATGTTCATCCAATGACACAAATGAACTTATGGATGCACAAGATTGGTTAAAAACCCTAATTGGACAAGAATAAGCCTAGGGAGGACGAAAATGACCTAAATGTTCATCCAATGACACAAACACACCTATTGGATGCACAAGATTGGTTAGAAACCCTAATTGGACATGAATATGCCTAGGGAGGACGAAAATGACCTAAATGTTAATCCAATGACACAAATGAACTTATTGGATGCACAAGATTGGTTAAAAACCCTAATTGGACAAGAATAAGCCTAGGGAGGACGAAAATGACCTAAATGTTCATGCAATGACACAAACACACCTATTGGATGCACAATATTGGTTAAAAACCCTAATTGGACAAGAATAAGCCTAGGGAGGACGAAAATGACCTAAATGTTCATCCAATGACACAAACACACCTATTGGATGCACACGATTGGTTAGAAACCCTAATTTGACAAGAATAAGCCTAGGGAGAACGAAAATGACCTAACTATTCATCCAATGACACAAATGAACTTATTGGATGCACAAGATTGCTTAAAACCCTAATTGGACAAGAATAAGACTAGGGAGGACGAAAATGACCTAAATGTTCATCCAATGACACAAACACACCTATTGGATGCACAAGATTGGTTAGAAACCCTAATTGGACAAGAATATGCCTAGGGAGGAAGAAAATGACCTAAATATTCATCCAA
This sequence comes from Cicer pinnatifidum, assembly GCA_037974775.1. NCBI lineage: Eukaryota > Viridiplantae > Streptophyta > Magnoliopsida > Fabales > Fabaceae > Cicer > Cicer pinnatifidum. The sequence goes on from JBBPBR010000437.1 coordinate 19,553, forward strand.
TGACACAAATGAACTTATTGGATGCACAAGATTGGTTAAAAACCCTAATTGGACAAGAATAAGTCTAGGGAGGACGAAAATAACCTAAAGGTTCATCAAATGACTAAACACACCTATTGGATGAACAAGATTGGTTAGAAACCCTAATTGGACAAGAATAAGCCTAAGGAGGACGAAAATGACCTAATTGTTAATCCAATGACACAAATGAACTTATTGGATGCACAAGATTGGTTAAAAACCCTAATTGGACAAGAATAAGCCTAGGGAGGACGAAAATGACCTAAATGTTCATCCAATGACACAAACACACCTATTGGATGCACATGATTGGTTAGAAACCCTAATTTGACAAGAATAAGCCTAGGGAGGACGAAAATGACCTAACTATTCATCCAATGACACAAACACACCTATTGGATGCACAAGATTGGTTAGAAACCCTAATTGGACAAGAATAAGCCTAGGGACGACGACAATGACCTAAATGTTCATCCAATGACACAAACACACCTATTGGATGCACAAGATTGGTTAAAAATACTAATTGGACAAGAATAAGCATAGGGAGGACGAAAATGAGCTAAATGTTCATCCAATGACACAAACACACCTATTGGATGCACAAGATTGGTTAGAAACTCTAATTGGACAAGAATAAGCCTAGGGAGGACGAAAATAACCAAAATGTTCACCCAATGACACAAATGAACTTATTGGATGCACAAGATTGGTTAGAAACCCTAATTGGACAAGAATAAGCCTAGGGAGGACGAAAATGACCTAAATGTTCATCCAATGACACAAACACACCTATTGGATTCACAAGATTGGTTAGAAACCCTAATTGGACAAGAATAAGCCTAGGGAGGACGAAAATGACCTAAATGTTCATCCAATGACACAAACACACCTATTGGATGCACAAGATTGGTTAAAAACCCTAATTGGACAAGAATAAGCATAGGGAGGACGAAAATGAGCTAAATGTTCATCCAATGACACAAACACACCTATTGGATGCACAAGATTGGTTAGAAACCCTAATTGGACAAGAATAAGCCTAGGGAGGACGAAAATGACCTAAATGTTCATCTACTGACACAAACACACCTATTGGATTCACAAGATTGGTTAGAAACCCTAATTGGACAAGAATAAGCCTAGGGAGGACGAAAATGACCTAAATGTTCATCCAATGACACAAACACACCTATTGGATTCACAAGATTGGTTAGAAACCCTAATTGGACAAGAATAAGCCTAGGGAGGACGAAAATGACCTAAATGTTCATCCACTGACACAAATGAACTTATTGGATGCACAAGATTGGTTAAAAACCCTAATTGGACATGAATAAGACTAGGGAGGACGAAAATGACCTAAATGTTCATCCAATGACACAAACACACCTATTGGATGCACAAGATTGGTTAGAAACCCTAATTGGACAAGAATAAGCCTGGGGAGGACGAAAATAACCTAAATGTTCATCAAATGACTAAACACACCTATTGGATGCACAAGATTGGTTAGAAACCCTAATTGGACAAGAATAAGCCTAGGGAGGACGAAAATGACCTAAATGTTCTCCCAAAGACACAAATGAACTTATTGGATCCACAAGATTGGTTAAAAACCCTAATTGGACAAGAATAAGCCTAGGGAGGACGAAAATGACCTAAATGTTCATCCAATGACACAAACACACCTATTGGATGCACAAGATTGGTTAAAAACCCTAATTGGATAAGAATAAGCATAGGGAGGACAAAAATGACCTAAATGTTCATCCAATGACACAAACACACCTATTGGATGAACAAGATTGGTTAGAAACCCTAATTGGACAAGAATAAGCCTAGGGACGACGACAATGACCTAAATGTTCATCCAATGACACAAACACACCTATTGGATGCACAAGATTGGTTAGAAACCCTAATTTGACAAGGATAAGCCTAGGGAGGACGAAAATGACCTAAATGTTAATCCAATGACACAAATGAACTTATTGGATGCACAAGATTGGTTAAAAACTGTAATTGGACAAGAATAAGCCTATGGAGGACGAAAATGACCTAAATGTTCATCCAATGACACAATTGAACTTATTGGATGCACAAGATTGGTTAAAAACCCTAATTGGACAAAAATAAGCCTAGGGAGGACGAAAATGACCTAAATGTTCATCCAATGACACAAACACACCTATTGGATGCACATGATTGGTTAGAAACCCTAATTTGACAAGAATAAGCCTAGGGAGGACGAAAATGACCTAACTATTCATCCAATGACACAAATGAACTTATTGGATGCACAAGATTGCTTAAAACCCTAATTGGACAAGAATAAGACTAGGGAGGACGTAAATGACCTAAATGTTCATCCAATGACACAAACACAACTATTGGATGCACAAGATTGGTTAGAAACCCTAATTCGACAAGAATATGCCTAGGGAGGATTAAAATGACCTAAATCTTCATCCAATGACACAAACACACCTATTGGATGCACAAGATTGGTTAAAAACCCTAATTGGACAAGAATAAGCATAGGGAGGACGAAAATGAGCTAAATGTTCATCCAATGACACAAACACACCTATTGGATGCACAAGATTGGTTAGAAACCCTAATTGGACAAGAATAAGCCTAGGGAGGACGAAAATGACCTAAATGTTCATCCAATGACACAAACACACCTATTGGATGCACACGATTGGTTAGAAGCCCTAATTGGACAAGAATAAGCCTAGGGAGGACGAAAATGACCTAAATGTTAATCCAATGACACAAATGAACTTATTGGATGCACAAGATTGGTTAAAAACCCTAATTGGACAAGAATAAGCCTAGGGAGGACGAAAATGACCTAAATGTTCATCCAATGACACAAACACACCTATTGGATGCACAAGATTGTTTAGAAACCCTAATTGGACAAGAATAAGACTAGGGAGGACGAAAATGACCTAAATGTTCATCCAATGACACAAACACACCTATTGGATGCAAAAGATTGGTTAGAAACCCTAATTGGACAAGAATAAGCCTAGCGAGGATGAAAATGACCTAAATATTCATCCAATGACACAAATGAACTTATTGGATGCACAAGATTGCTTAAAACCCTAATTGGACAAGAATAAGACTAGGGAGGACGAAAATAACCTAAATGTTCATCCAATGACACAAACACACCTATTGGATGCACAAGATTGGTTAGAAACCCTAATTGGACAAGAATAAGCCTAGAAAGGACGAAAATGACCTAAATGTTAATCCAATGACACAAATGAACTTATTGGATGCACAAGATTGGTTAAAAACCCTAATTGGACAAGAATAAGCCTAGGGAGGACGAAAATGACCTAAATGTTCATCCAATGACACAAACACACCTATTGGATGCACAAGATTGTTTAGAAACCCTAATTGGACAAGAATAAGACTAGGGAGGACGAAAATGACCTAAATGTTCATCCAATGACACAAACACGCCTATTGGATGCAAAAGATTGGTTAGAAACCCTAATTGGACAAGAATAAGCCTAGCGAGGATGAAAATGACCTAAATATTCATCCAATGACACAAATGAACTTATTGGATGCACAAGATTGCTTAAAACCCTAATTGGACAAGAATAAGACTAGGGAGGACGAAAATAACCTAAATGTTCATCCAATGACACAAACACACCTATTGGATGCACAAGATTTGTTAGAAACCCTAATGGGACAAGAATAAGCCTAGGAAGGACGAAAATGACCTAAATGTTAATCCAATGACACAAATGAACTTATTGGATACACAAGATTGGTTAAAAACCCTAATTGGACAAGAATAAGCCTAGGAAGGACGAAAATGACCTAAATGTTAATCCAATGACACAAATGAACTTATTGGATGCACAAGATTGGTTAAAAACCCTAATTGGACAAGAATAAGCCTAGGGAGGACGAAAATGACCTAAATGTTCATCCAATGACACAAACACACCTATTGGATGCACAATATTGGTTAAAAACCCTAATTGGACAAGAATAAGCCTAGGGAGGACGAAAATGACCTAAATGTTCATCCAATGACACAAACACACCTATTGCATGCACACGATTGGTTAGAAACCCTAATTGGACAAGAATAAGCCTAGGGAGGACGAAAATAACCTAAATGTTCATCAAATGACTAAACACACCTATTGGATGCACAAGATAGGTTAGAAACCCTAATTGGACAAGAATAAGCCTAGGGAGGACGAAAATGACCTAAATGTTCATCCAATGACACAAATGAACTTATTGGATGCACAAGATTGGTTAAAAACCCTAATTGGACAAGAATAAGCCTAGGGAGGACGAAAATGACCTAAATGTTCATCCAATGACACAAACACACCTATTGGATGCACAAGATTGTATAAAAACCCTAATTCGACAAGAATTAGACTAGGGAGGACGAAAATGACCTAAATGTTCATCCAATGACACAAACACACCTATTGGATGCACAGGATTGCATAAAAACCCTAATTGGACAAGAATAAGCCTAGGGAGGACGAAAATGACCTAAATGTTCGTCCAATGACACAAACACACCTATAGGATGCACAAGAATGCATAAAAACCCTAATTGGACAAGAACAAGCCTAGGGAGGACGAAAATGACCTAAATGTTCATCCAATAACACAAATGAACTTATTGGATGCACAAGATTGGTTAAAAACCCTAATTGGACAAGAATAAGCCTAGGGAGGACGAAAATGACCTAAATGTTCACCCAATGACACAAATGAACTTATTGGATGCACAAGATTGGTTAAAAACCCTAATTGGACAAGAATAAGCCTAGGGAGGACGAAAATGACCTAAATGTTCATCCAATGACACAAACACACCTATTGGATGCACAAGATTGGTTAAACACCCTAATTGGACAAGAATAAGCATAGGGAGGACGAAAATGACCTAAATGTTCATCAAATGACACAAACACACCTATTGGATGCACCAGATTGGTTAGAATCCCTAATTGGAAAAGAATATGCCTTGGGAGGACGAAAATGACCTAAATGTTCATCCAATGACACAAATGAACTTATTGGATGCACAAGATTGGTTAAAAACCCTAATTGGACAAGAATAAGCCTAGGGAGGACGAAAATGACCTAAATGTTCATCCAATGACACAAACACACCTATTGGATGCACAAGATTGGTTAGAAACCCTAATTGGACAAGAATAAGCCTTTGGAGGACGAAAATGACCTAAACGTTCATCCAATGACACAAATGAACTTATTGGATGCACAAGATTGGTTAAAAACCCTAATTGGACAAGAATAAGCCTAGGGAGGACGAAAATGACCTAAATGTTCATCCAATGACACAAACACACCTATTGGATGCACAAGATTGGTTAGAAACCCTTATTGGACAAGAATAAGCCTAGGGAGGACGAAAATGACCTAAATGTTAATCCAAAGACACAAATGAACTTATTGGATGCACAAGATTGGTTAAAAACCCTAATTGGACAAGAATAAGCCTAGGGAGGACGAAAATGACCTAAATGTTCATCCAATGACACAAACACACCTATTGGATGCACAAGATTGGTTAAAAACCGTAATTGGACAAGAATAAGCCTAGGGAGGACGAAAATGACCTAAATGTTCATCCAATGACACAAATGAACATATTGGATGCACAAGATTGGTTAAAAACCCTAATTGGACAAGAATAAGCCTAGGGAGGACGAAAATGACCTAAATGTTCATCCAATGACACAAACACACCTGTTGGATGCACAAGATTGGTTAAAAACCCTAATTGGACAAGAATAAGCCTAGGGAGGACGAAAATGACCTAAATGTTCATCCAATGACACAAATGAACTTATTGGATGCACAAGATTGGTTAGAAACCCTAATTGGACAAGAATAAGCCTAGGAAGGACGAAAAAGACCTAAATGTTCACCCAATGACACAAATGAACTTATTGGATGCACAGGATTGGTTAAAATCCCTAATTGGACAAGAATAAGCCTTGGGAGGACGAAAATGACCAAAATGTTCACCCAATGACACAAATGAACTTATTGGATGCACAAGATTGGTTAAAAACCCTAATTGGACAAGAATAAGCCTAGGGAGGACGAAAATGACCTAAATGTTCATCCAATGACACAAACACACCTATTGGATGCACAAGATTGGTTAGAAACCCTAATTGGACAAGAATAAGCCTAGGGAGGACGAAAATGACCTAAATGTTCATCCAATGACACAAATGAACATATTGGATGCACAAGATTGGTTAAAAACCCTAATTGGAACAAGAATAAGCCTAGGGAGGACGAAAATGACCTAAATGTTCATCCAATGACACAAACACACCTATTGGATGCACAAGATTGTTTAGAAACCCTAATTGGACAAGAATAAGCCTAGGGAGGACGAAAATGACCTAAATGTTCATCCAATGACACAAATGAATTTATTGGATGCACAAGATTGGTTAAAAAACCTAATTGGACAAGAATAAGCCTAGGGAGGACGAAAATGACCTAAATGTTCATCCAATGACACAAACACACCTATTGGATGCACAAGATTGGTTAGAAACCCTAATTGGACAAGAATAAGCCTTGGGAGAACGAAAATGACCTAAATGTTCATCCAATGACACAAATGAACTTATTGGATGCACAAGATTGGTTAAAACCCTAATTGGACAAGAATAAGACTAAGGAGGACGAAAATGACCTAAATGTTCATCCAATGACACAAAGACACCTATTGGATGCACAAGATTTGTTAGAAACCCTAATTGGACAAGAATAAGCCTAGGAAGGACAAAAATGACCTAAATGTTAATCCAATGACACAAATGAACTTATTGGATGCACAAGATTGGTTAAAAACCCTAATTGGACAAGAATAAGCCTAGGGAGGACGAAAATGACCTAAATGTTCATCCAATGACACAAACACACCTATTGGATGCACAAGATTGGTTAAAAACCCTAATTGGACAAGAATAAGCCTAGGGAGGACGAAAATGACCTAAATGTTCATCCAATGACACAAATGAACTTATTGGATAAACAAGATTGGTTAAAAACCCTAATTGGACAAGAATAAGCCTAGAGAGGACGAAAATGACCTAAATGTTCATCAAATGACTAAAGACACCTATTGGATGCACAAGATTGGTTAGAAACCCTAATTGGACAAGAATAAACCTAGGGAGGACAAAAATGACCTAAATGTTAATCCAATGACACAAATAAACTTATTGGATGTACAAGATTGGCTAAAAACACTAATTGGACAAGAATAAGCCTAGGGAGGACGAAAATGACCTAAATGTTCATCAAATGACTAAACACACCTATTGGATGCACATGATTGGTTAGAAACCCTAATTGGACAAGAATAAGCCTAGGGAGGACGGAAATGACCTAAATGTTCATCCAATGACACAAACACACCTATTGGATGCACAAGATTGGTTAGAAACCCTAATTGGACAAGAATAAGCCAAGGGAGGATGAAAATGACCTAAATGTTCATCCAATGAGACAAATGAACTTATTGGATGCACAAGATTGGTTAAAAAACCTAATTGGACAAGAATTAGCCTAGGGAGGACGAAAATGACCTAAATGTTCATCCAATGACACAAACACACCTATTGGATGCACTAGATTGGTTAGAAACCCTAATTGGACAAGAATAAGCCTAGGGAGGTAGAAAATGACCTAAATGTTAATCCAATGACACAAATGAACTTATTGGATGCACAAGATTGGTTAAAAACACTAATTGGACAAGAATAAGCCTAGGGAGGACGAAAATGACCTAAATGTTCATCAAATGACTAAACACACCTATTGGATGCACAAGATTGGTTAGAAACCATAATTGGACAAGAATAAGCCTAGGGAGGATGAAAATGACCTAAATGTTCCTCCAATGACACAAATGAACTTATTGGATGCACAAGATTGGTTAAAAACCCTAATTGGACAAGAATAAGCCTAGGGAGGACGAAAATGACCTAAATGTTCATCCAATGACACAAACACACCTATTGGATGCACAAGATTGTTTACAAACCCTATTGGACAAGAATAAGCCTTGGGAGGACGAAAATGACCTAAATGTTCATCCAATGACACAAATGAACATATTGGATGCACAAGATTGCTAAAAAACCCTAATTGGACAAGAATAAGCATAGGGAGGACGAAAATGACATAAATGTTCATCCAATGACACAAACACACCTATTGGATGCACAAGATTGTTTAGAAACCCTAATTGGACAAGAATAAGCCTTGGGAGGACGAAAATGACCTAAATGTTCATCCAATGACACAAATGAACATATTGGATGCACAAGATTGGTTAAAAACCCTAATTGGACAAGAATAAGCCTAGGGAGGACGAAAATGACCTAAATGTTCATCAAATGACTAAACACACCTATTGGATGCACAAGATTGGTTAGAAACCCTAATTGGACAAGAATAAGCCTAGGGAGGACGAAAATGACCTAAATGTTAATCCAATGACACAAATGAACTTATTGGATGCACAAGATTGGTTAAACACCCTAATTGGACAAGAATAAGCCTAGGGAGGACGAAAATGACCTAAATGTTCATCCAATGACACAAACACACCTATTGGATGCACAAGATTGGTTAAAAACCCTAATTGGACAAGAATAAGCCTAGGGAGGACGAAAATGACCTAAATGTTCATCCAATGACACAAACACACCTATTGGATGCACACGATAGGTTAGAAACCCTAATTTGACAAGAATAAGCCTAGGGAGGACGAAAGTGGCCTAACTATTCATCCAATGACACAAATGAACTTATTGGATGCACAAGATTGCTTAAAACCCTAATTGGACGAGAATAAGGCTAGGGAGGACGAAAATAACCTAAATATTCATCCAATGACACAAACACACCTATTGGATGCACAAGATTGGTTTGAAACCCTAATTTGACAAGAATAAGCCTAGGGAGAACGAAAATGACCTAACTATTCGTCCAATGACACAAATGAACTTATTGGATGCACAAGATTTCTTAAAACCCTAATTGGACAAGAATAAGACTAGGGAGGACGAAAATGACCTAAATGTTCATCCAATGACACAAACACACCTATTGGATGCACAAGATTGGTTAGAAACCCTAATTGGACAAGAATATGCCTAGGGAGGATGAAAATGACCTAAATATTCATCCAATGACACAAATGAACTTATTGGATGTACAAGATTGCTGAAAACCCTAATTGGACAAGAATAAGACTAGGGAGGACGAAAATGACCTAAATGTTCATCCAATGACACAAACACACCTATTGGATGCACAAGATTGGTTAGAAACCCTAATTTGACAAGAATAAGCCTAGGGAGGACGAAAATGGCTTAACTATTCATCCAATGACACAAATGAACTTATTGGATGCACAAGATTGCTTAAAACCCTAATTGGACAAGAATAAGACTAGGGAGGACGAAAATGACCTAAATGTTCATCCAATGACACAAACACACCTATTGGATTCACAAGATTGGTTAAAAACCCTAATTTGACAAGAATAAGCCTAGGGAGAACGAAAATGACCTAACTATTCATCCAATGACACAAATGAACTTGTTGGATGCACAAGATTGCTTAAAACCCTAATTGGATAAGAATAAGACTAGGGAGGACGAAAATGACCTAAATGTTCATCCAATGACACAAACACACCTATTGGATGCACAAGAATTGATAGAAACCCTAATTGGACAAGAATATGCCTAGGGAGGAAGAAAATGACCTAAATATTCATCCAATGACACAAATGAACTTATTGGAAGCACAAGATTGCTTAAAACCCTAATTGGACAAGAATAAGACTAGGGAGGACGAAAATGACCTAAATGTTCATCCAATGACACAAACACACCTATTGGATGCATAAGATTGGTTACAAACCCTAATTGGACAAAAATAAGCCTTGGGAGGACGAAAATGACCTAAATGTTCATCCAATGACACAAATGAACTTATTGGATGCACAAGATTGGTTAAAAACCCTAATTGGACAAGAATAAGCCTACGGAGGACGAAAATAACCTAAATGTTCATCCAATGACACAAACACACCTATTGGATGCACAAGATTGGTTAGAAACCCTAATTGGACAAGAATAATCCTGGGGAGGACGAAAATAACCTAAATGTTCATCAAATGACTAAACACACCTATTGGATGCACAAGATTGGTTAGAAACCCTAATTGGACAAGAATAAGCCTAGGGAGGACGAAAATGACCTAAATGTTCTCCCAAAGACACAAATGAACTTATTGGATCCACAAGATTGGTTAAAAACCCTAATTGGACAAGAATAAGCCTAGGGAGGACGAAAATGACCTAAATGTTCATCCAATGACACAAACACACCTGTTGGATGAACAAGATTGGTTAGAAACCCTAATTGGACAAGAATAAGCCTAGGGACGACGACAATGACCTAAATGTTCATCCAATGACACAAACACACCTATTGGATGCACAAGATTGGTTAGAAACCCTAATTTGACAAGAATAAGCCTAGGGAGGACGAAAATGACCTAAATGTTAATCCAATGACACAAATGAACTTATTGGATGCACAAGATTGGTTAAAAACTGTAATTGGACAAGAATAAGCCTAGGGAGGACGAAAATGACCTAAATGTTCATCCAATGACACAATTGAACTTATTGGATGCACAAGATTGGTTAAAAACCCTAATTGGACAAAAATAAGCATAGGGAGGACGAAAATGACCTAAATGTTCATCCAATGACACAAACACACCTATTGGATGCACATGATTGGTTACAAACCCTAATTTGACAAGAATAAGCCTAGCGAGGACGAAAATGACCTAACTATTCATCCAATGACACAAATGAACTTATTGGATGCACAAGATTGCTTAAAACCCTAATTGGACAAGAATAAGACTAGGGAGGACGAAAATGACCTAAATGTTCATCCAATGACACAAACACACCTATTGGATGCACAAGATTGGTTAGAAACCCTAATTGGACAAGAATATGCCTAGGGAGGATGAAAATGACCTAAATATTCATCCAATGACACAAATGAACTTATTGGAAGCACAAGATTGCTTAAAACCCTAATTGGACGAGAATAAGACTAGGGAGGACGAAAATGACCTAAATGTTCATCCAATGACACAAACACACCTATTGGATGCACAAGATTGGTTAAAAACCCTAATTGGACAAGAATAAGCCAACGGAGGACGAAAATGACCTAAATGTTCATCCAATGACACAAACACACCTATTGGATGCACAACATTGGTTAGAAACCCTAATTGGACAAGAATAAGCCTGGGGAGGACGAAAATAACCTAAATGTTCATCCAATGACACAAACACACCTATTGGATGCACAAGATTGGTTAAAAACCCTAATTGGACAAGAATAAGCCTGGGGAGGACGAAAATAACCTAAATGTTCATCCAATGACTAAACACACCTATTGGATGCACAAGATCGGTTAGAAACCCTAATTGGACAAGAATAAGCCTAGGGAGGACGAAAATGGCCTAAATGTTCACCCAATGACACAAATGAACTTATTGGATGCACAAGATTGTTTAAGAACCCTAATTGGACAAGAATAAGCCTAGGGAGGACGAAAATGACCTAAATGTTCATCCAATGACACAAACACACCTATTGGATGCACAAGATTGGTTAAAAACCCTAATTGTACAAGAATAAGCATAGGGAGGATGAAAATGACCTAAATGTTCATCCAATGACACAAACACACCTATTGGATGCTGAAGATTGGTTAGAAACCCTAATTGGACAAGAATAAGCCTAGGGAGGACGACAATGACCTAAATGTTCATCCAATGACACAAACACACCTATTGGATGCACAAGATTGGTTAAAAACCCTAATTGGACAAGAATAAGCCTAGGGAGGACGAAAATGACCTAAATGTTCATCCAATGACACAAACACACCTATTGGATGCACAAGATTGGTTAAAAACCCTAACTTTACAAGAATAAGCATAGGGAGGACGAAAATGACTTAAATCTTAATCCAATGACACAAATGAACTTATTGGATGCACAAGATTGCTTAAAACCCTAATTGGAAAAGAATAAGCCTTGGGAGGACGAAAATGACCTAAATGTTCATCAAATGACACAAACACACCTATTGGATGCACAAGATTGGCTTAAAACCCTAATTGGACAAGAATAAAACTAGGGAGGACGAAGATGACCTAAATGTTCATCCAATGACACAAACACACCTATTGGATGCACAAGATTGGTTAAAAACCCTAATTGGACAACAATAAGCCTAGGGAGGATGAAAGTGACCTAAATGTTCATCTAATGACACAAACACACCTATTGGATGCACAAGATTGGTTAAAAACCCTAATTGCACAAAAATAAGCCTAGGGAGGACGAAAATGACCTAAATGTTCATCCAATGACACAAATGAACTTATTGGATGCACAAGATTGCTTAAAACCCTAATTGGACAAGAATAAGACTATGGAGGACGAAAATGACCTAAATGTTCGTCGAATGACACAAACACACCTATTGGATGCACAAGCTTGGTTAGAAACCCTAATTGGACAAGAATAAGCCTAGGGAGGACGAAAATGACCTAAATGTTCATCCAATGACACAAATGAACTTATTGGATGCACAAGATTGCTTAAAACCCTAATTGGACAAGAATAAGACTAGGGAGGATGAAAATGACCTAAATGTTCATCGAATGACACAAACACACCTATTGGATGCACAAGATTGGTTAGATACCCTAATTGGACAAGAATAAGCCTAGGGAGGACGAAAATGACCTAAATGTTCATCCAATGACACAAATGAACTTATTGGATGCACAAGATTGCTTAAAAACCCTAATTGGACAAGAATAAGCTTAGGGAGGACGAAAATGACCTAAATATTCATCCAATGACACAAACACACCTATTGGATGCACAAGATTGGTAAGAAACCCTAATTGGACAAGAATAAGCCTAGAAAGAACGAAAATGACCTAAATGTTCATCCAATGACACAAACACACCTATTGGATGCACAAGATTGGTTAAAAACCCTAATTGGACAAGAATAAGCCTAGGGAGGACGAAAATGACCTAAATGTTCATCCAATGACACAAACACACCTATTGGATGCACAAGATTGGTTAAAAACCCTAACTGGACAAGAATAAGCATAGGGAGGACGAAAATGACTTAAATCTTAATCCAATGACACAAATGAACTTATTGGATGCGCAAGATTGCTTAAAACCCTAATTGGATAAGAATAAGCCTTGGGAGGACGAAAATGACCTAAATGTTCATCAAATGACACAAACACACCTATTGGATGCACAAGATTGGCTTAAAACCCTAATTGGACAAGAATAAAACTAGGGAGGACGAAAATGACCTAAATGTTCATCCAATGACACAAACACACCTATTGGATGCACAAGATTGGTTAAAAACCCTAATTGGACAAGAATAAGCCTAGGGAGGACGAAAATGACCTAAATGTTCATCCAATGACACAAACACACCTATTGGATGCACAAGATTGGTTAAAAAGCCTAACTGGACAAGAATAAGCCTAGGGAGGACGAAAATGACTTAAATCTTAATCCAATGTCACAAATGAACTTATTGGATGCACAAGATTGCTTAAAACCCTAATTGGATAAGAATAAGCCTTGGGAGGACGAAAATGACCTAAATGTTCATCAAATGACACAAACACACCTATTGGATGCACAAGATTGGCTTAAAACCCTAATTGGACAAGAATAAAACTAGGGAGGACGGAAATGACCTAAATGTTCATCCAATGACACAAACACACTTATTGGATGCACAAGATTGGTTAAAAACCCTAATTGGACAACAATAAGCCTAGGGAGGATGAAAATGACCTAAATGTTCATCTAATGACACAAACACACCTATTGGATGCACAAGATTGGTTAAAAACCCTAATTGCACAAAAATAAGCATTGGGAGGACGAAAATGACCTAAATTTAAATCAATGACACAAATGAACTTATTGGATGCACAAGATTGCTTAAAACCCTAATTGGACAAGAATAAGACTAGGGAGGACGAAAATGACCTAAATGTTCATCCAATGACACAAACACACCTATTGGATGCACAAGATTGGTTAAAAACCCTAATTGGACAAGAATAAGCCTAGGGAGGACGAAAATGACCTAAATGTTCATCCAATGACATAAACACCCCTATTGGATGCACAAGATTGGTTAGAAAGCCTAATTGGACAAGAATAAGCCTAGGGAGGACAAAAATGACCTATATGTTCTTCCAACGACACAAATGAAGTTTTTGGACGCACAAGATTGCTTAAAAACCCTTATTGGACAAGAATAAGGCTAGGGAGGACGAAAATGACTTAAATCTTAATCCAATGACACAAATGAACTTATTGGATGCACAAGATTGCTTAAAACCCTAATTGGACAAGAATAAGCCTAGGGTGGACGAAAATGACCTAAATATTCATCCAATGACACAAATGAACTTATTAGATGCACAAGATTGGTTAAAAACCCTAATTGGACAAGAAAAAGCCTAGGGAGAACAAAAATGACCTAAATGTTCATCCCATGACACAAACACACCTATTGGATGCACAAGATTGGTTAAAAACCCTAATTGGACAAGAATAAGCCTAGGGAGGACAAAAATGACCTAAATGATCATCCAATGACACAAACACACCTATTGGATGCACAAGATTTGTTAAAAACCCTAACTGGACAAGAATAAGCCTAGGGAGGACGAAAATGACTTAAATCTTAATCCAATAACACAAATGAACTTATTGGATGCACAAGATTGCTTAAAACCCCTAATTGGACAAGAATAAGCCTAGGGAGGACAAAAATGACCTAAATGTTCATCCAATGACACAAATGAACTTATTGGATGCACAAGATTGGTTAAAAACACTAATAGGACAAGAATAAGCCTTGGGAGGACGAAAATGACCTAAATGTTCATCCAATGACACAAATACGCCTATTGGATTCACAAGAATGGTTAAAAACCCTAACTGGACAAGAATAAGCCTAAGGAGGACGAAAATGACTTAATTCTTAATCCAATGACACAAATGAACTTATTGGATGCACAAGATTGCTTAAAACCCTAATTGGACAAGAATATGACTAGGGAGGACGAAAATGACCTAAATGTTCATCCAATGACACAAACACACCTATTGGATGCACAAGATTGGTTAGAAACGTTAATTGGACAAGAATAAGCCTTGGGAGGACGAAAATGACCTAAATGTTCATCCAATGACACAAATGAACTTATTGGATGCACAAGATTGGTTAAAAACCCTAATTGGAAAAGAATAAGCCTAGGGAGGACGAAAATGACCTAAATGTTCATCCAATGACACAAACACACCTATTGGATGCACAAGATTGGTTAGAAACCCTAATTGGACAAGAATAAGCCTAGGGAGGACGAAAATGACCTAAATGTTAATCCAATGACACAAATGAACTTATTGGATGCACAAGATTGGTTAAAAACCCTAGTTGGACAAGAATAAGCCTAGGGAGAACGAAAATAACCTAAATGTTCATCAAATGACTAAACACACCTATTGGATGCACAAGATTGGTTAAAAACCCTAATTGGACAAGAATAAACCTAGGAAGGACGAAAATGACCTAAATGTTCACCCAATGACACAAATGAACTTATTGGATGCACAAGATTGGTTAAAAACCCTAATTGGACAAGAATAAGCCTAGGGAGGACGAAAATGACCTAAATGTTCATCCAATGACACAAACACACCTATTGGATGCACAAGATTGGTTAAACACCCTAATTGGACAAGAATAAGCATAGGGAGGACGAAAATGACCTAAATGTTCATCAAAAGACACAAACACACCTATTGGATGCACCAGATTGGTTAGAAACCCTAATTGGAAAAGAATATGCCTTGGGAGGACGAAAATGACCTAAATGTTCATCCAATGACACAAATGAACTTATTGGATGCACAAGATTGGTTAAAAACCCTAATTGGACAAGAATAAGCCTAGGGAGGACGAAAATGACCTAATTGATCATCCATTGCCACAAACACACCTAATGGATGCACAAGATTGGTTAAAAACCCTAATTGGACAAGAATAAGCCTAGGGAGGACGAAAATGACCTAAATGTTAATCCAATGACACAACTCAACTTATTGGATGCACAAGATTGGTTAAAAACCCTAATTGGACAAGAATATGCCTAGGGTGGACGAAAATGACCTAATTGATCATCCAATGACACAAATGAACTTATTGGATGCACAAGATTAGTTAAAAACCCTAATTGGACAAGAATAAGCCTAGGGAGGACGAAAATAACCTAATTGATCATCCAATGATACAAACACACCTATTGGATGCACAAGATTGGTTAAAAACCCTAATTGGACAAGAATATGCCTAGGGAGGACGAAAATGACCTAAATATTAATTCAATGACACAAACAAACTTAT
Organism: Cicer pinnatifidum; assembly: GCA_037974775.1. Classification (NCBI taxonomy): domain Eukaryota; kingdom Viridiplantae; phylum Streptophyta; class Magnoliopsida; order Fabales; family Fabaceae; genus Cicer; species Cicer pinnatifidum. Next base: position 36,240 of record JBBPBR010000437.1, read on the forward strand.
CGGATGCACAAGATTGGTTAAAAACCCTAATTGGACAAGAATAAGCCTAGGGACGACGAAAATGACCTAATTGATCATCCAATGACACAGACACACCTATTAGATGCACAAGATTAGTTAAAAACCCTTATTGAACAAGAATAAGCCTAGGGAGGACGAAAATGACCTAATTGATCATCCAATGACACAAACACACCTATTAGATGTACAAGATTGGTTAAAAACCCTAATTGGACAAGGATAAGCCTAGGGAGGACGAAAATGACCTAATTGATCATCCAATGACACAAACACACCTATTGGATGCACAAGATTGGTTAAAAACCCTAATTGGACAAGAATATGCCTAGGGAGGACGAAAATGACCTAATTGATCATCCAATGACACAAACACACCTATTGGATGCACAAGATTGGTTAAAAACCCTAATTGGACAAGAATATGCCTAGGGAGGACAAAAATGACCTAAATATTAATTCAATGACACAAATAAACTTATCGGATGCACAAGATTGGTTAAAAACCCTAATTGGACAAGAATAAGCCTAGGGAGGACGAAAATGACCTAATTGATCATCCAATGACACAAACACACCTATTGGATGCACAAGATTGGTTAAAAACCCTAATTGGACAAGAATATGCCTAGGGAGGACGAAAATGACCTATTTGATCATCCAACGACACAAACACACCTATTTATTTCACAAGATCGGTTAAAAACCCTAATTGGACAAGAATAAGCCTAGGGAGGACGAAAATGACCTAATTGATCATCCAATGACACAAACACACCTATTGGATGCACAAGATTGGTTAAAAACCCAAATTGGACAAGAATATGCCTAGGGGGGACAAATATGACCTAATTGATCATCCAATGACACAAATGAAGTTATTGGATGTACAAGATTAGTTAAAAACCATAATTGGACAAGAATAAGCATTGGGAGGACGAAAATAACCTAATTGATCATCCAATGAAACAAACACACCTATTGGATGCACAAGATTGGTTAAAAACCCTAATTGGACAATAATATGCCTAGGGAAGATGAAAATGACCTAAATGTTAATCCAATGACACAAATGAACTTATTGGATGCACAAGATTGGTTAAAAACCCTAATTGGACAAGAATAAGCCTAGGGACGACGAAAATGACCTAATTGATCATCCAATAACACAAACACACCTATTGGATGCACAAGATTGGTTAAAAACCCTAATTGGACAAGAATAAGCCTAGGGAGGACGAAAATGACCTAAATGTTAATCCAATGACACAACTCAACTTATTGGATGCACAAGATTGGTTAAAAACCCTAATTGGACAAGAATAAGCCTAGGGACGACGAAAATGACCTAATTGATCATCCAATGACACAAACACACCTATTGGATGCACAAGATTGGTTAAAAACCCTAATTGGACAAGAATAAGCCTAGGGAGGACGAAAATGACCTAAATGTTAATCCAATGACACAACTCAACTTATTGGATGCACAAGATTGGTTAAAAACCCTAATTGGACAAGAAAAAGCCTAGGGAGGACGAAAATGACCTAATTGATCATCCAATGACAAAAACACGCCTATTGGATGCACAAGATTGGTTAAAAACCCTAATTGGACAAGAATAAGCCTATGGAGGACGAAAATGACCTAATTTATCGTCCAATGACACAAACACACCTATTGGATGCACAAGATTGGTTAAAAACCCTAATTGGACAAGAATAAGCCTAGGGAGGACGAAAATGACCTAAATGTTAATCCAATGACACAACTCAACTTATTGGATGCACAAGATTGGTTAAAAACCCTAATTGGACAAGAATAAGCCTAGGGAGGACGAAAATGACCTAAATGTTAATCCAATGACACAACTCAACTTATTGGATGCACAAGATTGGTTAAAAACCCTAATTGGACAAGAATATGCCTCGGGAGGACGAAAATGACCTAAATGTTAATCCAATGACACAACTCAACTTATTGAATGCACAAGATTGGTTAAAAACCCTAATAGGACAAGAACAAGCCTAGGGAGGACGAAAATGACCTAATTGATCATCCAATGACACAAACACACCAATTGGATGCACAAGATTGGTTAAAAACCCTAATTGGACAAGAATATGCCTAGGGAGGACGAAAATGACCTAAATATTAATTCAATGACACAAACAAACTTATCGGATGCACAAGATTGGTTAAAAACCCTAATTGGACAAGAATAAGCCTAGGGAGGACGAAAATGACCTAATTGATCATCCAATGACACAAACACACCTATTGGATGCACAAGATTGGTTAAAAACCCTAATTGGACAAGAATAAGTCTAGGGAGGACGAAAATGACCTAATTTATCGTCCAATGACACAAACACACCTATTGGATGCACAAGATTGGTTAAAAACCCTAATTGGACAAGAATATGCCTAGGGAGGACGAAAATGACCTAATTGATCATCCAATGACACAAACACGCTTATTGGAAGCACAAGATTGGTTAAAAACCCTAATTGGACAAGAATATGCCTAGGGAGGACGAAAATGACCTAAATATTAATTCAATGACACAAACAAACTTATCGGATGCACAAGATTGGTTAAAAACCCTAATTGGACAAGAATAAGCCTAGGGAGGACGAAAATGACCTAATTGATCATCCAATGACACAAACACACCTATTGGATGCACAAGATTGGTTAAAAACCCTAATTGGACAAGAATAAGTCTAGGGAGGACGAAAATGACCTAATTGATCATCCAATGACAGAAACACACCTATTAGATGCACAACATTGGTTTAAAACCCTAGTTGGACAAGAATATGCCTAGGGAGGACGAAAATGACCTAATTGATCATCCAATGACACAAATGAACTTATTGGATGCACAAGATTAGTTAAAAACCCTAATTGGACAAGAATAAGCCTAGGGAGGACGAAAATGACCTAATTGATCAGTCAATGACACAAACACACCTATTGGATGCACAAGATTGGTTAAAAACCCTAATTGGACAAGAATAAGCCTAGGGAGGACGAAAATGACCTAATTGATCATCCAATGACACAAACACACCTATTGGATGCACAAGATTGGTTAAAAACCCTAATTGAACAAGAATATGCCTAGGGAGGACGAAAATGACCTAATTGATCATCCAATGACCCAAATGAACTTATTGGATGCACAAGATGAGTTAAAAACCCTAATTGGACAAGAATAAGCCTAGGGAGGACGAAAATAACCTAATTGATCATCCAATGACACAAACACACCTATTGGATGCACAAGATTGGTCTAAAACTCTAATTGGACAAGAATATGCTTAGGGAGGACGAA
>JBBPBR010000437.1:39609-66288 GCA_037974775.1 Cicer pinnatifidum
ACCTAATTGATCATCCAATGACACAAACACACCTATTGGATGCACAAGATTGGTCTAAAACTCTATTTGGACAAGAATATGCTTAGGGAGGACGAAAATGACCTAAATGTTAATCCAATGACACAAATGAACTTATTGGATGCACAAGATTGGTTAAAAACCCTAATTGGACAAGAATATGCCTAGGGAGGACGAAAATGACCTAATTGATCAACCAATGACACAAACACACCTATTGGATGCACAAGATTGGTTAAAAACCCTAATTGGACAAGAATATGCCTAGGGAGGACGAAAATGACCTAATTGATCATCCAATGACACAAATGAACTTATTGGATGGACAAGATTAGTTAAAAACCCTAATTGGACAAGAATAAGCCTAGGGAGGATGAAAATAACCTAATTGATCATCCAATGACACAAACACACCTATAGGATGCACAAGATTGGTCTAAAACTCTAATTGGACAAGAATATACCTAGGGAGGAAGAAAATGACCTAAATGTTAATCCAATGACACAAATGAACTTATTGGATGCACAAAATTGGTTAAAAACCCTAATTGGACAAGAATAAGCCTAGGGAGGACGAAAATGACCTAAATGTTAATCCAATGACACAACTCAACTTATTGGATGCACAAGATTGGTTAAAAACCCTAATTGGACAAGAATATGCCTGGGGAGGACGAAAATGACCTAATTGATCATCCAATGACACAAACACACCTATTGGATGCACAAGATTGGTTAAAAACCCTAATTGGACAAGAATAAGCCTAGGGAGGACGAAAATGACCTAAATGTTAATCCAATGACACAACTCAACTTATTGGATGCACAAGATTGGTTAAAAACCCTAATTGGACAAGAATAAGCCTAGGGAGTACGAAAATGACCTAATTGATCATCCAATGACACAAACTCACCTATTGGATGCACAAGATTGGTTAAAAACCCTAATTGGACAAGAATATGCCTAGGGAGGACGAAAATAACCTGACTATTAATTCAATGACACAAACAAACTTATCGGATGCACAAGATTGGTTAAAAACCCTAATTGGACAAGAATAAGCCTAGGGACAACGAAAATGACCTAATTGATCATCCAATGACACAAACACACCTATTAGATGCACAAGATTGGTTAAAAACCCTAATTGGACAAGAATAAGCCTAGGGAGGACGAAAATGACCTAAATGTTAATCCAATGACACAACTCAAGTTATTGGATGCACAAGATTGATTAAAAACCCTAATTCGACAAGAATAAGCCTAGGGAGGACGAAAATGACCTAATTGATCATCCAATGACACAAACACACCTATTGGATGCACAAGATTGGTTAAAAACCCTAATTGGACAAGAATATGCCTACGGAGGACGAAAATGACCTAATTGATCATCCAATGACACAAATGAACTTATTGGATGCACAAGATGAGTTAAAAACCCTAATTGGACAAGAATAAGCCTAGGGAGGACGAAAATAACCTAATTGATCATCCAATGACACAAACACACCTATTGGATGCACAAGATTGGTCTAAAACTCTAATTGGACAAGAATATGCTTAGGGAGGACGAATATGACCTAAATGTTAATCCAATGACACAAATGAACTTATTGGATGCACAAGATTGGTTAAAAACCCTAATTGGACAAGAATATGCCTAGGGAGGACGAAAATGACCTAAATATTAATTCAATGACACAAACAAACTTATCGGATGCACAAGATTGGTTAAAAACCCTAATTGGACAAGAATAAGCCTAGGGAGTATAAAATGACCTAATTGATCATCCAATGACACAAACACACCTATTGGATGCACAAGATTGGTTAAAAACCCTAATTGGACAAGAATATGCCTAGGGAGGACGAAAATGACCTAAATATTAATTCAATGACACAAACAAACTTATTTGAGGCACAAGATTGGTTAAAAACCCTAATTGGACTAAAATAAGCCTAGGGAGGACGAAAATGACCTAATTGATCATCCAATGACACAAACACACCTATTGGATGCACAAGATTGGTTAAAAACCCTAATTGGACAAGAATAAGCCTAGGGAGGACGAAAATGACCTAATTGATCATCCAATGACACAAACACACCTATTGGACGCACAAGATTGGTTAACAACCCTATTTGGACAAGAATATGCCTAGGGAGGACGAAAATGACCTAATTGATCATCCAATGACACAAATGAACTTATTGGATGCACAAGATTAGTTAAAAACCCTAATTGGACAAGAATAAGCCTAGGGAGGACGAAAATGACCTAATTGATCATCCAATGACACAAACACACCTATTGGATGCACAAGATTGGTTAAAAACCCTAATTGGACAAGAATAAGCCTAGGGAGGACGAAAATGAGCTAAATGTTAATCCAATGACACAAATGAACTTATTGGATGCACAAGATTGGTTAAAAACCCTAATTGGACAAGAATAAGCCTAGGGAGGACGAAAATAACCTAAATGTTCATCAAATGACTAAACACACCTATTGGATGAACAAGATTGGTTAGAAACCCTAATTGGACAAGAATAAGCCTAGGGAGGACGAAAATGACCTAAATGTTAATCCAATGAGACAAATGAACTTATTGGATGCACAAGATTGGTTAAAAACCGTAATTGGACAAGAATAAGCCTAGGGAGGACGAAAATAACCTAAATGTTCATCCAATGACACAAACACACCTATTGGATGCACAAGATTGGTTAGAAACCCTAATTGGACAAGAATAAGCCTAGGGAGGACGAAAATGACCTAAATGTTAATCCGATGACACAAATGAACTTATTGGATGCACAAGATTGGTTAAAAACCCTAATTGGACAAGAATAAGCCTAGGGAGGACGAAAATAACCTAAATGTTCATCAAATGACTAAACACACCTATTGGATGAACAAGATTGGTTAGAAACCCTAATTGGACAAGAATAAGCCTAGGGAGGACGAAAATGACCTAAATGTTCACCCAATGACACAAATGAACTTATTGGATGCACAAGATTGGTTAAAACCCTAATTGGACGAGAATAAGGCTAGGGAGGACGAAAATAACCTAAATATTCATCCAATGACACAAACACACCTATTGGATGCACAAGATTGGTTTGAAACCCTAATTTGACAAGAATAAGCCTAGGGAGAACGAAAATGACCTAACAATTCGTCCAATGACACAAATGAACTTATTGGATGCACAAGATTTCTTAAAACCCTAATTGGACATGAATAAGACTAGGGAGGACGAAAATGACCTAAATGTTCATCCAATGACACAAACACACCTATTGGATGCACAAGATTGGTTAGAAACCCTAATTGGACAAGAATATGCCTAGGGAGGATGAAAATGACCTAAATATTCATCCAATGACACAAATGAACTTATTGGAAGCACAAGATTGCTTAAAACCCTAATTGGACAAGAATAAGACTAGGGAGGACGAAAATGACCTAAATGTTCATCCAATGACACAAACACACCTATTGGATGCACAAGATTGGTTAGAAACCCTAATTGGACAAGAATAAGCCTGGGGAGGACGAAAATAACCTAAATGTTCATCAAATGACTAAACACAACTATTGGATGCACAAGATTGGTTAGAAACCCTAATTGGACAAGAATAAGCCTAGGGAGGTAGAAAATGACCTAAATGTGCACCAAATGACACAAATGAACTTATTGGATGCACAAGATTGGTTAAAAACCCTAATTGGACAAGAATAAGCCTAGGGAGGACGAAAATGACCTAAATGTTCATCCAATGACACAAACACACCTATTGGATGCACAAGATTGGTTAAAAACCCTAATTGTATAAGAATAAGCATAGGGAGGACGAAAATGACCTAAATGTTCATCCAATGACACAAACACAGCTATTGGATGCACAAGATTGGTTAGAAACCCTAATTGGACAAGAATAAGCCTAGGGACGACGACAATGACCTAAATGTTCATCCAATGACACAAACACACCTATTGGATGCACAAGATTGGTTAAAAACCCTAATTGGACAAGAATAAGCCTAGGCAGGACGAAAATGACCTAAATGTTCATCCAATGACACAAACACACCTATTGGATGCACAAGATTGTTTAGAAACCCTAATTGGACAAGAATAAGCCTAGGGAGGACGAAAATGACCTAACTATTCATCCAATGACACAAATGAACTTATTGGATGCACAAGATTTCTTAAAACCCTAATTGGACAAAAATAAGACTAGGGAGGACGAAAATGACCTAAATGTTCATCCAATGACACAAACACACCTATTGGATACACAAGATTGGTTAGAAACCCTAATTGGACCAGAATATGCCTAGGGAGGATGAAAATGGCCTAAATATTCATCCAATGACACAAATGAACTTATTGGAAGCACAAGATTGCTTAAAACCCTAATTGGACAAGAATAAGACTAGGGAGGACGAAAATGACCTAAATGTTCATCCAATGACACAAACACACCTATTGGATGCACAAGAATGGTTAGAAACCCTAATTGGACAAGAATAAGCCTAGGGAGGACGAAAATGACCTAAATGTTCACCCAATGACAAAAATGAACTTATTGAATGCACAAGATTGGTTAAAAACCCTAATTGGACAAGAATAAGCCTAGGGAGGACAAAAATGACTTAAATGTTCATCCAATGACACAAACACACCTATTGGATGCACAAGATTGGTTAAAAACCCTAATTGGACAAGAATAAGCCTACGGAGGACGAAAATGACCTAAATGTTCATCCAATGACACAAACAAACCTATTGGATGCACAAGATTGGTTAGAAACCCTAATTGGACAAGAATAAGCCTAGGGAGGATGAAAATGACCTAAATGTTAATCCAATGACACAAATGAACTTATTGGATGCACAAGATTGGTCAAAAACCCTAACTGGACAAGAATAAGCCTAGGGAGGACGAAAATAACTTAAATGTTCATTAAATGACTAAACACACCTATTGGAAGCACAAGATTGGTTAGAAACCCTAATTGGACAAGAATATGCCTAGGGAGGATGAAAATGACCTAAATATTCATCCAATGACACAAATGAACTTATTGGAAGCACAAGATTGCTTAAAACCCTAATTGGACAAGAATAAGACTTGGGAGGACGAAAATGACCTAAATGTTCACCCAATGACACAAATGAACTTATTGGATGCACAAAATTGGTTAAAAACCCTAATTGGACAAGAATAAGCCTAGGGAGGACGAAAATGACCTAAATGTTCATCCAATGACACAAACACACCTATTGGATGCACAAGATTGGTTAAAAACCCTAATTGTATAAGAATAAGCATAGGGAGGACGAATATGACCTAAATGTTCATCCAATGACACCAACACACCTATTGGATGCACAAGATTGGTTAGAAACCCTAATTTGACAAGAATAAGCCTAGGGAGAACGAAAATGACCTAACTATTCATCCAATGACACAAATGAACTTATTGGATGCACAAGATTGCTTAAAACCCTAATTGGACAAGAATAAGGCTAGGGAGGACGAAAATAACCTAAATATTCATCCAATGACACAAACACACCTATTGGATGCACAAGATTGGTTAGAAACCCTAATTTGACAAGAATAAGCCTAGGGAGAACGAAAATGACCTAACTATTCATCCAATGACACAAATGAACTTATTGGATGCACAAGATTGCTTAAAACCCTAATTGGACTAGAATAAGACTAGGGAGGACGAAAATGACCTAAATGTTCATCCAATGACACAAACACACCTATTGGATGCACAAGATTGGTTAAAAACCCTAATTGGACAAAAATAAGCCTAGGGAGGACGAAAATGACCTAAATGTTCATCCAATGACACAAACACACCTATTGGATGCACAAGATTGGTTAGAAACCCTAATTGGACAAGAATAAGCCTAGGGAGGACGAAAATGACCTAAATGTTAATCCAATGACACAAATGAACTTATTGGATGCACAAGACTGGTTAAAAACCCTAATTGGACAAGAATAAGCCTAGGGAGGATGAAAATGACCTAAATGTTCATCCAATGACACAAAAACACCTATTGGATGCTCAATATTGGTTAAAAACCCTAATTGGACAAGAATAAGCCTAGGGAGGACGAAAATGACCTAAATGTTCATCCAATGACACAAACACACCTATTGGATGCACACGATTGGTTAGAAACCCTAATTTGACAAGAATAAGCATAGGGAGGACGAAAATGACCTAACTATTCATCCAATGACACAAATGAACTTATTGGATGCACAAGATTGCTTAAAACCCTAATTGGACAAGAATAAGGCTAGGGAGGACGAAAATAACCAAAATATTCATCCAATGACACAAACACACCTATTGGATGCACAAGATTGGTTAGAAACCCTAATTTGACAAGAATAAGCCTAGGGAGAACGAAAATGACCTAACTATTCATCCAATGACACAAATGAACTTATTGGATGCACAAGATTGCTTAAAACCCTAATTGGACAAGAATAAGACTAGGGAGGACGAAAATGACCTAAATGTTCATCCAATGACACAAACACACCTATTGGATGCACAAGATAGGTTAGAAACCCTAATTGGACAAGAATATGCCTAGGGAGGATGAAAATGACCTAAATATTCATCCAATGACACAAATGAACTTATTGGAAGCACAAGATTGCTTAAATGGACAAGAATATGCCTAGGGAGGACGAAAATGACCTAAATGTTAATCCAATGACACAAATGAACTTATTGGATGCACAAGATTGGTTAAAAACCCTAATTGGACAAGAATAAGCCTAAGGAGGACGAAAATAACCTAAATGTTCATCAAATGACTAAACACACCTATTGGATGAACAAGATTGGTTAGAAACCCTAATTAGACAAGAATAAGCCTAGGGAGGACGAAAATGACCTAAATGTTCATCCAATGACACAAATGAACTTATTGGATGCACAAGATTGGTTAAAAACCCTAATTGGACAAGAATAAGCCTAGGGAGGACGAAAATGACCTAAATGTTCATCCAATGACACAAACACACCTATTTGATGCACAAGATTGGTTAGAAACCGTAATTGGACAAGAATAAGCCTAGGAAGGACGAAAATGACCTAAATGTTAATCCAATGACACAAATGAACTTATTGGATGCACAAGATTGGTAAAAAACCCTAATTGGACAAGAATAAGCCGAGGGAGGACGAAAATGACCTAAATGTTCATCCAATGACACAAACACACCTATTGGATGCACAAGATTGGTTAAAAACCCTAATTGGACAAGAATAAGCCTAGGGAGGACGAAAATGACCTAAATGTTCATCCAATGACACAAATGAACTTATTGGATGCACAAGATTGGTTAAAAACCCTAATTGGACAAGAATAAGCCTAGGGAGGACAAAAATGACCTAAATGTTCATCCAACGACACAAATGAACTTATTGGATGCACAAGATTGGTTAAAAACCCTAATTGGACAAGAATGAGCCTAGGGAGGACGAAAATGACCTAAATGTTCATCCAATGACACAAACACACCTATTGGATGCACAAGATTGGTTAAAAACCCTAATTGGACAAGAATAAGCCTAGGGAGGACGAAAATGACCTAAATGTTCAGCCAATGACACAAATGAACTTATTGGATGCACAAGATTGGTTAAAAACCCTAATTGGACAAGAATAAGCCTAGGGAGGACGAAAATGACCTAAATGTTCATCCAATGACACAAACACACCTATTGGATGCACAAGATTGGTTAAAAACCCTAATTGTATAAGAATAAGCATAAGGAGGACGAAAATGACCTAAATGTTCATCCAATGACACAAACACACCTATTGGATGCACAAGATTGGTTAGAAACCCTAATTGGACAAGAATAAGCCTAGGGAGGACGAAAATGACCTAAATGTTCACCCAACGACACAAATGAACTTATTGGATGCACAAGATTGGTTAAAAACCCTAATTGGACAAGAATAAGCCTAGGGAGGACGAAAATGACCTAAATGTTCATCCAATGACACAAACACACCTCTTGGAAGCCCAAGATTGGTTAAAATCCCTAATTGGACAAGAATAAGCATAGGGAGGACGAAAATGACCTAAATGTTCATCCAATGACACAAACACACTTATTGGATGCACAAGATTGGTTAGAAACCCTAATTGGACAAGAATAAGCCAAGGGAGGACGAAAATGACCTAAATGTTCATCCAATGACACAAACACACCTATTGGATGCACAAGATTGGTTAAAAACCCTAATTGGACAAGAATAAGCCTAGGGAGGACGAAAATGACCTAAATGTTAATCCAATGACACAAATGAACTTATTGGATTCACAAGATTGGTTAAAAACCCTAATTGGACAAGAATAAGCCTAGAGAGGACGAAAATGACCTAAATGTTCATCCAATGACACAAACACACCTATTGGATGCACAAGATTGTTTAGAAACCCTAATTGGACAAGAATAAGCCTAGGGAGGACGAAAGTGACCTAAATGTTCATCCAATGACACAAATGAACATATTGGATGCACAAGATTGGTTAAAAACCCTAATTGGACAAGAATAAGCCTAGGGAAGACGAAAATGACCTAAATGTTCATCCAATGACACAATTGAACTTATTGGATGCACAAGATTGGTTAAAAACCCTAATGGGACAAGAATAAGCCTAGGGGGACGAAAATGACCTAAATGTTCATCCAATGTCACAAACACACCTATTGGATGCACAAGATTGGTTAGAAACCCTAATTGGACAAGAATAAGCCTAGGGAGGACGAAAATAACCTAAATGTTAATCCAATGACACAAATGAACTTATTGGATGCACAAGATTGGTTAAAAACCCTAATTAAACAAGAATAAGCCTAGGGAGGACGAAAATGACCTAAATGTTCATCCAATGACACAAATGAACATATTGGATGCACAAGATTGGTTAAAAACCCTAATTGGACAAGAATAAGCCTAGGGAAGACGAAAATGACCTAAATGTTCATCCAATGACACAATTGAACTTATTGGATGCACAAGATTGGTTAAAAACCCTAATTGGACAAAAATAAGCCTAGGGAGGACGAAAATGACCTAAATGTTCATCCAATGACACAAACACACCTATTGGATGAACAAGATTGGTTAGAAACCCTAATTGGACAAGAATAAGCCTAGGGACGACGACAATGACCTAAATGTTCATCCAATGACACAAACACACCTATTGGATGCACAAGATTGGTTAGAAACCCTAATTTGACAAGGATAAGCCTAGGGAGGACGAAAATGACCTAAATGTTAATCCAATGACACAAATGAACTTATTGGATGCACAAGATTGGTTAAAAACTGTAATTGGACAAGAATAAGCCTATGGAGGACGAAAATGACCTAAATGTTCATCCAATGACACAATTGAACTTATTGGATGCACAAGATTGGTTAAAAACACTAATTGGACAAAAATAAGCCTAGGGAGGACGAAAATGACCTAAATGTTCATCCAATGACACAAACACACCTATTGGATGCACATGATTGGTTAGAAACCCTAATTTGACAAGAATAAGCCTAGGGAGGACGAAAATGACCTAACTATTCATCCAATGACACAAATGAACTTATTGGATGCACAAGATTGCTTAAAACCCTAATTGGACAAGAATAAGACTAGGGATGAGGAAAATGACCTAAATGTTCATCCAATGACACAAACACAACTATTGGATGCACAAGATTGGTTAAAAACCCTAATTCGACAAGAATATGCCTAGGGAGGATGAAAATGACCTAAATGTTCATCCAATGACACAAACGCACCTATTGGATGCACAAGATTGGTTAAAAACCCTAATTGGACAAGAATAAGCATAGGGAGGACGAAAATGAGCTAAATGTTCATCCAATGACACAAACACACCTATTGGATGCACAAGATTGGTTAGAATCCCTAATTGGACAAGAATAAGCCTAGGGAGGACGAAAATGACCTAAATGTTCATCTAATGACACAAACACACCTATTGGATGAACATTTAGGTCATTTTCGTCCTCCCTAGGCTTATTCTTGTCCAATTACAGTTTTTAACCAATCTTGTGCATCCAATACGTTCATTTGTGTAATTGGATTAACATTTAGGTCATTTTCGTCCTCCCTAGGCTTATTCTTGTCCAATTAGGGTTTCTAACTAATCTTGTGCATCCAATAGGTGTGTTTGTGTCATTGGATGAACATTTAGGTCATTTTCGTCCTCCCTATGCTTATTCTTGTCCAATTAGGGTTTTTAACCAATCTTGTGCATCCAATAAGTTCATTTGTGTCATTGGGTGAACATTTAGGTCATTTTCGTCCTCCCTAGGCTTATTCTTGTCCAATTAGGGTTTCTAACCAATCTTGTTCATCCAATAGGTGTGTTTAGTCATTTGATGAACATTTAGGTTATTTTCGTCCTCCCTAGGATTATTCTTGTCCAATTAGGGTTTTTAACCAATATTGTGCATCCAATAGGTGTGTTTAGTCATTTGATGAACAAGATTGGTTAGAAACCCTAATTGGACAAGAATAAGCCTAGGGACGACGACAATGACCTAAATGTTCATCCAATGACACAAACACACCTATTGGATGCACAAGATTGGTTAGAAACCCTAATTTGACAAGGATAAGCCTAGGGAGGACGAAAATGACCTAAATGTTAATCCAATGACACAAATGAACTTATTGGATGCACAAGATTGGTTAAAAACTGTAATTGGACAAGAATAAGCCTATGGAGGACGAAAATGACCTAAATGTTCATCCAATGACACAATTGAACTTATTGGATGCACAAGATTGGTTAAAAACCCTAATTGGACAAAAATAAGCCTAGGGAGGACGAAAATGACCTAAATGTTCATCCAATGACACAAACACACCTATTGGATGCACATGATTGGTTAGAAACCCTAATTTGACAAGAATAAGCCTAGGGAGGACGAAAATGACCTAACTATTCATCCAATGACACAAATGAACTTATTGGATGCACAAGATTGCTTAAAACCCTAATTGGACAAGAATAAGACTAGGGATGAGGAAAATGACCTAAATGTTCATCCAATGACACAAACACAACTATTGGATGCACAAGATTGGTTAAAAACCCTAATTCGACAAGAATATGCCTAGGGAGGATGAAAATGACCTAAATGTTCATCCAATGACACAAACACACCTATTGGATGCACAAGATTGGTTAAAAACCCTAATTGGACAAGAATAAGCATAGGGAGGACGAAAATGAGCTAAATGTTCATCCAATGACACAAACACACCTATTGGATGCACAAGATTGGTTAGAAACCCTAATTGGACAAGAATAAGCCTAGGGAGGACGAAAATGACCTAAATGTTCATCTACTGACACAAACACACCTATTGGATTCACAAGATTGGTTAGAAACCCTAATTGGACAAGAATAAGCCTAGGGAGGACGAAAATGACCTAAATGTTCATCCAATGACACAAATGAACATATTGGATGCACAAGATTGGTTAAAAACCCTAATTGGACAAGAATAAGCCTAGGGAAGACGAAAATGACCTAAATGTTCATCCAATGACACAATTGAACTTATTGGATGCACAAGATTGGTTAAAAACCCTAATGGGACAAGAATAAGCCTAGGGAGGACGAAAATGACCTAAATGTTCATCCAATGTCACAAACACACCTATTGGTTGCACAAGATTGGTTAGAAACCCTAATTGGACAAGAATTAGCCTAGGGAGGACGAAAATGACCTAAATGTTAATCTAATGACACAAATGAACTTATTGGATGCACAACATAGGTTAAAAACCCTAATTGGTCAAGAATAAGCCTAGGGAGGACGAAAATGACCTAAATGTTCATTCAATGACACAAACACACCTATTGGATGCACAAGATTGTTTAGAAACCCTAATTGGACAAGAATAAGCCTAGGGAGGACGAAAATGACCTAAATGTTCATCCAATGACACAAATGAACATATTGGATGCACAAGATTGGTTAAAAACCCTAATTGGACAAGAATAAGCCTAGGGAAGACGAAAATGACCTAAATGTTCATCCAATGACACAATTGAACTTATTGGATGCACAAGATTGGTTAAAAACCCTAATGGGACAAGAATAAGCCAAGGGAGGACGAAAATGACCTAAATGTTCATCCAATGACACAAACACACTTATTGGATGCACACGATTGGTTAGAAACCATAATTTGACAAGAATAAGCCTAGGGAGGACGAAAATGACCTAACTATTCATCCAATGACACAAATGAACTTATTGGATGCACAAGATTGGTTAAAAACCCTAATTGGAAAAGAATAAGCCTAGGGAGGACAAAAATGACCTAAATGTTCATCCAATGACACAAACACACCTATTGGATGCACAAGATTGGTTAGAAACCCTAATTGGACAAGAATAAGCCTAGGGAGGACGAAAATGACCTAAATATTCATCCAATGACACAAATGAACTTATTGGATGCATAAGATTGCTTAAAACCCTAATTGGACAAGAATAAGACTAGGGAGGACGAAAATGACCTAAATGTTCATCCAATGACACAAACACACCTATTGGATGCACAAGATTGGTTAGAAACCCTAATTGGACAAGAATAAGCCTGGGGAGGACGAAAATAACCTAAATGTTCATCAAATGACTAAACACAACTATTGGATGCACAAGATTGGTTAGAAACCCTAATTGGACAAGAATAAGCCTAGGGAGGTAGAAAATGACCTAAATGTGCACCAAATGACACAAATGAACTTATTGGATGCACAAGATTGGTTAAAAACCCTAATTGGACAAGAATAAGCCTAGGGAGGACGAAAATGACCTAAATGTTCATCCAATGACACAAACACACCTATTGGATGCACAAGATTGGTTAAAAACCCTAATTGTATAAGAATAAGCATAGGGAAGACGAATATGACCTAAATGTTCATCCAATGACACAAACACACCTATTGGATGCATAAGATTGGTTAGAAACCCTAATTGGACAAGAATAAGCCTAGGGAGGACGACAATGACCTAAATGTTCATCCAATGACACAAACACACCTATTGGATGCACAAGATTGGTTAAAAACCCTAATTGGACAAGAATAAGCCTAGGGAGGACGAAAATGACCTAAATGTTCATCCAATGACACAAACACACCTATTGGATGCACAAGATTGGTTAGAAACCCTAATTGGACAAGAATAAGCCTATGGAGGACGAAAATGACCTAAATGTTCACCCAATGCCACAAATGAACTTATTGGATGCACAAGATTGGTTAAAAACCATAATTGGACAAGAATAAGCCTAGGGAGGACGAAAATGACCTAAATGTTAATCCAATGACACAAACACACCTATTGGATGCACAAGATTGGTTAAAAACCCTAATTGGACAAGAATAAGCCTAGGGAGGACGAAATGACCTAAATGTTAATCCAATGAAACAAATGAACTTATTGGATGCACAAGATTGGTTAAAAACCCTAATTGGACAAGAATAAGCCTAGGGAGGATGAAAATGACCTAAATATGCATCCAATGACACAAACACACCTATTGGATGCACAAGATTGGTTAAAAACCCTAATTGGACAAGAATAAGCCTAGGGAGGACGAAAATGACCTAAATGTTCATCCAATGACACAAACACACCTATTGGATGCACAAGATTGGTTAGAAACCCTAATTGGACAAGAATAACCATAGGAAGCACGAAAATGACCTAAATGTTAATCCAATGACACAAATGAACTTATTGGATGCACAAGATTGGTTAAAAACCCTAATTGGACAAGAATAAGCCTAGGGAGGACGAAAATAACCTAAATGTTCATCAAATGACTAAACACACCTATTGGATGAACAAGATTGGTTAGAAACCCTAATTGGACAAGAATAAGCCTAGGGAGGACGAAAATGACCTAAATGTTCACCCAATGACACAAATGAACTTATTGGATGCACAAAATTGGTGTAAAACCCTAATTGGACAAGAATAAGCCTACGGAGGACGAAAATGTCCTAAATGTTCATCCAATGCCACAAACACACCTATTGGATGCACAAGATTGGTTAGAAACCCTAATTGGAAAAGAATATGCCTAGGGAGGACGAAAATGACCTAAATGTTAATCCAATGAGACAAATGAACTTATTGGATGCACAAGATTGGTTAAAAACCGTAATTGGACAAGAATAAGCCTAGGGAGGACGAAAATAACCTAAATGTTCATCCAATGACACAAACACACCTATTGGATGCACAAGATTGGTTAGAAACCCTAATTGGACAAGAATAAGCCTAGGGAGGACGAAAATGACCTAAATGTTAATCCGATGACACAAATGAACTTATTGGATGCACAAGATTGGTTAAAAACCCTAATTGGACAAGAATAAGCCTAGGGAGGACGAAAATAACCTAAATGTTCATCAAATGACTAAACACACCTATTGGATGAACAAGATTGGTTAGAAACCCTAATTGGACAAGAATAAGCCTAGGGAGGACGAAAATGACCTAAATGTTCACCCAATGACACAAATGAACTTATTGGATGCACAAGATTGGTTAAAAACCCTAATTGGACAAGAATAAGCATAGGGAGGACGAAAATGACCTAAATGTTCATCCAATGACACAAACACACCTATTGGATGCACAAGATTAGTTAGAAACCCTAATTGGACAAGAATAAGCCTAGGGAGGACGAAAATGACCTAAATGTTAATCCAATTACACAAATGAACGTATTGGATGCACAAGATTGGTTAAAAACTGTAATTGGACAAGAATAAGCCTAGGGAGGACGAAAATGACCTAAATGTTCATCCAATGACACAATTGAACTTATTGGATGCACAAGATTGCTTAAAACCCTAATTGGACAAGAATAAGACTAGGGAGGACGAAAATAAACTAAATGTTCATCCAATGACACAAACACACCTATTGGATGCACAAGATTGGTTAGAAACCCTAATTCGACAAGAATATGCCTAGGGAGGCTGAAAATGACTTAAATGTTCATCCAATGACACAAACACACCTATTGGATGCACAAGATTGGTTAAAAACCCTAATTGGACAAGAATAAGCCTAGGGAGGACGAAAATGACCTAAATGTTCATCCAATGATACAAACACACCTATTGGATGCACACGATTGGTTAGAAACCCTAATTTGACAAGAAAAAGCCTTGGGAAGACGAAAATGACCTAAATGTTCATCCAATGACACAAATGAACTTATTGGATGCACAAGATTGGTTGAAAACCCTAATTGGACAAAAATAAGCCTAGGGAGGACGAAAATGACCTAAATGTTCATCCAATGACACAAACACACCTATTGGATGCACACGATTGGTTAGAAACCCTAATTTAACAAGAATAAGCCTAGGGAGGACGAAAATGACCTAACTATTCATCCAATGACACAAATGAACTTATTGGATGCACAAGATTGCTTAAAACCCTAATTGGATAAGAATAAGACTAGGGAGGACGAAAATGACCTAAATGTTCATCCAATGACACAAACACACCTATTGGATGCACAAGATTGGTTAAAAACCCTAATTGGACAAGAATAAGCATAGGGAGGACGAAAATGACCTAAATGTTCATCCAATGACACAAACACATCTATTGGATGCACAAGATTGGTTAGAAACCCTAATTGGACAAGAATAAGCCTAGCGAGGACGAAAATGACCTAAATGTTCATCCAATGACACAAATGAACTTATTGGATGCACAAGATTGGTTAAAAACCCTAATTGGACAAGAATAAGCCTACGGAGGACGAAAATGACCTAAATGTTCATCCAATGACTAAACACACCTATTGGATGCACAAGATTGGTTAGAAACCCTAATTGGACAAGAATAAGCCTAGGGAGGACGAAAATGACCCAAATGTTCACCCAATGACACAAATGAACTTATTGGATGCACAAGATTGGTTAAAAACCCTAATTGGACAAGAATAAGCCTAGGGAGGACGAAAATGACCTAAATGTTCATCCAATGACACAAACACACCTATTGGATGCACAAGATTGGTTAGAAACTGTAATTGGACAAGAATAAGCCTAGGGAGGACGAAAATGACCTAAATGTTCATCCAATGACACAAACACACCTATTGGATGCACACGATTGGTTAGAAACCCTAATTTGACAAGAATAAGCCTAGGGAGGACGAAAATGACCTAAATGTTAATCCAATGACACAAATGAACCTATTGGATGCACAAGATTGGTTAAAAACTGTAATTGGACAAGAATAAGCCTAGGGAGGACGAAAATGACCTAAATGTTCATCCAATGACACAATTGAACTTATTGGATGCACAAGATTGGTTAAAAACCCTAATTGGACAAAAATAAGCATAGAGAGGACGAAAATGACCTAAATGTTCATCCAATGACACAAACACACCTATTGGATGCACATGATTGGTTAGAAACCCTAATTTGACAAGAATAAGCCTAGGGAGGACGAAAATGACCTAACTATTCATCCAATGACACAAATGAACTTATTGGATGCACAAGATTGCTTAAAACCCTAATTGGACAAGAATAAGACTAGGGAGGACGAAAATGACCTAAATGTTAATCCAATGACACAAATGAACTTATTGGATGCACAAGATTGGTTAAAAACTGTAATTGGACAAGAATAAGCCTAGGGAGGACGAAAATGACCTAAATGTTCATCCAATGACACAATTGAACTTATTGGATGCACAAGATTGGTTAAAAACCCTAATTGGACAAAAATAAGCCTAGGGAGGACGAAAATGACCTAAATTTTCATCCAATGACACAAACTCACCTATTGGATGCACACGATTGGTTAGAAACCCTAATTTGACAAGAATAAGCCTAGGGAGGACGAAAATGACCTAACTATTCATCCAATGACACAAATGAACTTATTGGATGCACAAGATTGCTTAAAACCCTAATTGGACAAGAATAAGACTAGGGAGGACGAAAATGACCTAAATGTTCATCAAATAACACAAACACACCTATTGGATGCACACGATTGGTTAGAAACCCTAATTTGACAAGAATAAGCCTAGGGAGGACGAAAATGACCTAACTATTCATCCAATGACACAAATGAACTTATTGGATGCACAAGATTGGTTAAAAACCCTAATTGGACAAGAATAAGCCTAGGGAGGACGAAAATGACCTAAATGTTCATCCAATGACACAAACACACCTATTGGATGCACAAGATTGGTTAGAAACCCTAATTGGACAAGAATATGCCTAGGGAGGAAGAAAATGACCTAAATGTTCATCCAATGACACAAATGAACTCATTGGATGCACAAGATTGGTTAAAAACCTTAATTGGAAAAGAATAAGCCTAGGGATGACGAAAATGACCTAAATGTTCATCCAATGACACAAACACACCTATTGGATGCACAAGATTGGTAAGAAACCCTAATTGGACAAGAATAAGCCTAGGGAGGACGAAAATGACCTAAATGTTAATCCAATGACACAAATGAACTTATTGGATGCACAAGATTGGTTAAAAACCCTAATTGGACAAGAATAAGCCTAGGGAGGACGAAAATAACCTAAATGTTCATCAAATGACTAAACACACCAATTGGATGCACAAGATTGGTTATAAACCCTAATTGGACAAGAATAAGCCTAGGGAGGACGAAAATGACCTAACTATTCATCCAATGACACAAATGAACTTATTGGATGCACAAGATTGGTTAAAAACCCTAATTGGACAAGAATAAGCCTAGGGAGGACGAAAATGACCTAAATGTTCATCCAATGACACAAACACACCTATTGGATGCACAAGATTGGTTAAAAACCCTAATTGGACAAGAATAAGCATAGGGAGGACGAAAATGACCTAAATGTTCATCCAATGACACAAACACACCTATTGGATGCACAAGATTGGTTAGAAACCCTAATTGGACAAGAATAAGCCTAGGGAGGACGAAAATAAACTAAATGTTCATCCAATGACACAAACACACCTATTGGATGAACAAGATTGGTTAAAAACCCTAATTGGACAAGAATAAGCCTAGGGAGGACGAAAATGACCTAAATGTTAATCCAATGACACAAATGAACTTATTGGATGCACAAGATTGGTTAAAAACACTAATTGGACAAGAATAATCCTAGGGAGGACGAAAATGACCTAAATGTTCATCAAATGACTAAACACACCTATTGGATGCACAAGATTGGTTAGAAACCCTAATTGGACAAGAATAAGCCTAGGGATGACGAAAATGACCTAAATGTTCATCCAATGACACAAATGAACTTATTGGATGCACAAGATTGGTTAAAAACCCTAATTGGACAAGAATAAGCCTAGGGAGGACGAAAATGACCTAAATGTTCATCCAATGACACAAACACACCTATTGGATGCACAAGATTGTTTAGAAACCCTAATTGGACAAGAATAAGCCTAGGGAGGACGAAAATGACCTAAATGTTAATCCAATGACACAAAAGAACTTATTGGATGCACAAGATTGGTTAAAAACCCTAATTGGACAAGAATAAGCCTAGGGAGGACGAAAATGACCTAAATGTTCATCCAATGACACAAACACACCTATTGGATGCACAAGATTGTTTAGAAACCCTAATTGGACAAGAATAAGCCTAGCAAGGACGAAAATGACCTAAATGTTAATCCAATGACACAAATGAACTTATTGGATGCACAAGATTGGTTAAAAACCCTAATTGGACAAGAATAAGCCTAGGGAGGACGAAAATAACCTAAATGTTCATCAAATGACTAAACACACCTATTGGATGCACAAGATTGGTTAGAAACCCTAATTGGACAAGAATAAGCCTCGGGAGGACGAAAATGACCTAAATGTTCATCCAATGACACAAATGAACTTATTGGATGCACAAGATTGGTTAAAAACCCTAATTGGACAAGAATAAGCCTAGGGAGGACGAAAATGACCTAAATGTTCATCAAATGACTAAACACACCTATTGGATGCACAAGATTGGTTACAAACCCTAATTGGACAAGAATAAGCCTAGGGAGGACGAAAATGACCTAAATGTTAATCCAATGACACAAATGAACTTGTTGGAAGCACAAGATTGGTTAAAAACCCTAATTGGAAAAGAATAAGCCTAGGGAGGACGAAAATGACCTAAATGTTCATCCAATGACACAAACACACCTATTGGATGCACAAGATTGGTTAGAAACCCTAATTGGACAAGAATAAGCCTAGGGAGGACGAAAATGACCTAAATGTTCATCCAATGACACAAACACACCTATTGAATGCACAAGATTGTTTAGAAATCCTAATTGGACAAGAATAAGCTTAGGGAGGACGAAAATGACCTAACTGTTCATCCAGTGACACAAACACACCTATTGGATGCACAAGATTGTTTAGAAACCCTAATTGGACAACAATAAGCCTAGGGAGGAAGAAAATGACCTAAATGTTCATCAAATGACACAAATGAACTTATTGGATGCACAAGATTGGTTAGAAACCCTAATTGGACAAGAATAAGCCTAGGGAGCAAGAAAATGACCTAAATGTTCATCAAATGACTAAACACACCTATTGGATGCACAAGATTGGTTAGAAACCCTAATTGGACAAGAATAAGCCTAGGGAGGACGAAAATGACCTAAATGTTCACCCAATGACATAAATGAACTTATTGGATGCACAAGATTGGTTAAAAACCCTAATTGGGCAAGAATAAGCCTAGGGAGGACGAAAATGACCTAAATGTTCATCCAATGACACAATTGAACTTATTGGATGCACAAGATTGGTTAAAAACCCTAATTGGAAAAGAATAAGCCTAGGGAGGACGAAAATGACCTAAATGTTCATCCAATGACACAATTGAACTTATTGGATGCACAAGATTGGTTAAAAACCCTAATGGGACAAGAATAAGCCTAGGGAGGACGAAAATGACCTAAATGTTCATCCAATGTCACAAACAAATCTATTGGATGCACAAGATTGGTTAGAAACCCTAATTTGACAAGAATAAGCCTAGGGAGGACGAAAATGACCTAAATGTTAATCCAATGACACAAATGAACTTATTGGATGCACAAGATTGGTTAAAAACCCTATTTGGATAAGAGTAAGCCTAGGGAGGACGAAAATGGCCTAAATGTTCATCCAATGACACAATTGAACTTATTGGATGCACAAAATTGGTTAAAAACCCTAATAGGACAAGAATAAGCCTAGGGAGGACGAAAATGACCTAAATGTTCATCCAATGACACAAACACACCTATTGGATGCACAAGATTGGTTAGAAACCCTAATTGGACAAGAATAAGCCTAGGGAGGACGAAAATGACCTAAATGTTAATCCGATGACACAAATGAACTTATTGGATGCACAAGATTGGTTAAAAACCCTAATTGGACAAGAATAAGCCTAGGGAGGACGAAAATAACCTAAATGTTCATCAAATGACTAAACACACCTATTGGATGAACAAGATTGGTTAGAAACCCTAATTGGACAAGAATAAGCCTAGGGAGGACGAAAATGACCTAAATGTTCACCCAATGACATAAATGAACTTATTGGATGCACAAGATTGGTTAAAAACCCTAATTGGACAAGAATAAGCCTAGGGAGGACAAAAATGACTTAAATGTTCATCCAATGACACAAACACACCTATTGGATGCACAAGATTGGTTAAAAACCCTAATTGGACAAGAATAAGCCTACGGAGGACGAAAATGACCTAAATGTTCATCCAATGACACAAACACACCTATTGGATGCACAAGATTGGTTAGAAACCCTAATTGGACAAGAATAAGCCTAGGGAGGATGAAAATGACCTAAATGTTAATCCAATGACACAAATGAACTTATTGGATGCACAAGATTGGTCAAAAACCCTAATTGGACAAGAATAAGCCTAGGGAGGACGAAAATAACTTAAATGTTCATTAAATGACTAAACACACCTATTGGAAGCACAAGATTGGTTAGAAACCCTAATTGGACAAGAATATGCCTAGGGAGGATGAAAATGACCTAAATATTCATCCAATGACACAAATGAACTTATTGGAAGCACAAGATTGCTTAAAACCCTAATTGGACAAGAATAAGACTTGGGAGGACGAAAATGACCTAAATGTTCACCCAATGACACAAATGAACTTATTGGATGCACAAAATTGGTTAAAAACCCTAATTGGACAAGAATAAGCCTAGGGAGGACGAAAATGACCTAAATGTTCATCCAATGACACAAACACACCTATTGGATGCACAAGATTGGTTAAAAACCCTAATTGTATAAGAATAAGCATAGGGAGGACGAATATGACCTAAATGTTCATCCAATGACACCAACACACCTATTGGATGCACAAGATTGGTTAGAAACCCTAATTTGACAAGAATAAGCCTAGGGAGAACGAAAATGACCTAACTATTCATCCAATGACACAAATGAACTTATTGGATGCACAAGATTGCTTAAAACCCTAATTGGACAAGAATAAGACTAGGGAGGACGAAAATGACCTAAATGTTCATCCAATGACACAAACACACCTATTGGATGCACAAGATTTGTTAGAAACCCTAATTGGACAAGAATAAGCCTACGGAGGACGAAAATGACCTAAATGTTAATCCAATTACACAAATGAACGTATTGGTTGCACAAGATTGGTTAAAAACTGTAATTGGACAAGAATAAGCCTAGGGAGGACGAAAATGACCTAAATGTTCATCCAATGACACAATTGAACTTATTGGATGCACAAGATTGCTTAAAACCCTAATTGGACAAGAATAAGCCTACGGAGGATGAAAATGACCTAAATGTTCATCAAATGACACAAACACACCTATTGGATGCACAAGATTGGTTAAAAACCCTATTTGGACAAGAATAAGCCTAGGGAGGACGAAAATGACCTAAATGTTAATCCAATGACACAAATGAACTTATTGGATGCACAAGATTGGTTAAAAACCCTAATTGGACAAGAATAAGCCTAGGGAGGACGAAAATAACCTAAATGTTCATCAAATGACTAAACACACCTATTGGATGAACAAGATTGGTTAGAAACCCTAATTGGACAAGAATAAGCCTAGGGAGGACGAAAATGACCTAAATGTTCACCCAATGACACAAATGAACTTATTGGATGCACAAAATTGGTGTAAAACCCTAATTGGACAAGAATAAGCCTACGGAGGACGAAAATGTCCTAAATGTTCATCCAATGACACAAACACACCTATTGGATGCACAAGATTGGTTAGAAACCCTAATTGGAAAAGAATATGCCTAGGGAGGACGAAAATGACCTAAATGTTAATCCAATGAGACAAATGAACTTATTGGATGCACAAGATTGGTTAAAAACCGTAATTGGACAAGAATAAGCCTAGGGAGGACGAAAATAACCTAAATGTTCATCCAATGACACAAACACACCTATTGGATGCACAAGATTGGTTAGAAACCCTAATTGGACAAGAATAAGCCTAGGGAGGACGAAAATGACCTAAATGTTAATCCGATGACACAAATGAACTTATTGGATGCACAAGATTGGTTGAAAACCCTAATTGGACAAGAATAAGCCTAGGGAGGACGAAAATAACCTAAATGTTCATCAAATGACTAAACACACCTATTGGATGAACAAGATTGGTTAGAAACCCTAATTGGACAAGAATAAGCCTAGGGAGGACGAAAATGACCTAAATGTTCACCCAATGACACAAATGAACTTATTGGATGCACAAGATTGGTTAAAACCCTAATTGGACGAGAATAAGGCTAGGGAGGACGAAAATAACCTAAATATTCATCCAATGACACAAACACACCTATTGGATGCACAAGATTGGTTTGAAACCCTAATTTGACAAGAATAAGCCTAGGGAGAACGAAAATGACCTAACAATTCGTCCAATGACACAAATGAACTTATTGGATGCACAAGATTTCTTAAAACCCTAATTGGACATGAATAAGACTAGGGAGGACGAAAATGACCTAAATGTTCATCCAATGACACAAACACACCTATTGGATGCACAAGATTGGTTAGAAACCCTAATTGGACAAGAATATGCCTAGGGAGGATGAAAATGACCTAAATATTCATCCAATGACACAAATGAACTTATTGGAAGCACAAGATTGCTTAAAACCCTAATTGGACAAGAATAAGACTAGGGAGGACGAAAATGACCTAAATGTTCATCCAATGACACAAACACACCTATTGGATGCACAAGATTGGTTAGAAACCCTAATTGGACAAGAATAAGCCTGGGGAGGACGAAAATAACCTAAATGTTCATCAAATGACTAAACACAACTATTGGATGCACAAGATTGGTTAGAAACCCTAATTGGACAAGAATAAGCCTAGGGAGGTAGAAAATGACCTAAATGTGCACCAAATGACACAAATGAACTTATTGGATGCACAAGATTGGTTAAAAACCCTAATTGGACAAGAATAAGCCTAGGGAGGACGAAAATGACCTAAATGTTCATCCAATGACACAAACACACCTATTGGATGCACAAGATTGGTTAAAAACCCTAATTGTATAAGAATAAGCATAGGGAGGACGAAAATGACCTAAATGTTCATCCAATGACACAAACACACCTATTGGATGCACAAGATTGGTTAGAAACCCTAATTGGACAATAATAAGCCTAGGGAGGATGAAAATGACCTAAATGTTCATCCGATGACACAAACACACCTATTGGATGCACAAGATTGGTTAAAAACCCTAATTGGACAAGAATAAGCCTAGGGAGGACGAAAAAGACCTAATTGTTAATCCAATGACACAAATGAACTTATTGGATGCACAAGATTGTTAAAAACCCTAATTGGACAAGAATAAGCCTAGGGAGGACGAAAATGACCTAAATGTTCATCCAATGACACAAATGAACTTATTGGATGCACAAGATTGGTTAAAAACCCTAATTGGACAAGAATAAGCCTAGGGAGGACGAAAATGACCTAAATGTTCATCCAATGACACAAACACACCTATTGGATGCACAAGATTGGTTAAAAACACTAATTGGACAAGAATAAGCCTTTGGAGGACGAAAATGACCTAAATGTTAATCCAATGACACAAATGAAGTTATTGGATGCACAAGATTGCTTAAAAACCCTAATTGGACAAGAATAAGCCTAGGGAGGACGAAAATGACCTAAATGTTCATCCAATGACACAAATGAACTTATTGGATGCACAAGATTGGTTAGAAACCCTAATTGGATAAGAATAAGCCTAGGGAGGACGAAAATGACCTAAATGTTCATCCAATGACACAAATGAACTTATTGGATGCACAAGATTGGTTAGAAACCCTAATTGGACAAGAATAAGCCTAGGGAGGACGAAAATGACCTAAATATTCATCCAATGACACAAATGAACTTATTGGATGCACAAGATTGGTTAAAACTCTAATTGGACAAGAATAAGCCTAGGGAGGACGAAAATGACCTAAATGTTCATCCAATGACACAAATGAACTTATTGGATGCACAAGATTGGTTAAAACCCTAATTGGACAAGAATAAGACTAAGGAGGACGAAAATGACCTAAATGTTCATCCAATGACACAAAGAGACCTATTGGATGCACAAGATTGGTTAGAAACCCTAATTGGACAAGAATAAGCCTAGGAAGGACAAAAATGACCTAAATGTTAATCCAATGACACAAATGAACTTATTGGATGCACAAGATTGGTTAAAAACCCTAATTGGACAAGAATAAGCCTAGGGAGGACGAAAATGACCTAAATGTTCATCCAATGACACAAACACACCTATTGGATGCACAAGATTGGTTAAAAACCCTAATTGGACAAGAATAAGCATAGGGAGGACGAAAATGACCTAAATGTTCATCCAATGACACAAACACACCTATTGGATGCACAAGATTGGATAGAAACCCTAATTGGACAAGAATAAGCCTAGGGAGGACGAAAATGACCTAAATATTCATCCAATGACACAAATGAACTTATTGGATGCACAAGATTGCTTAAAACCCTAATTGGACAAGAATAAGACTAGGGAGGACGAAAATGACCTAAATGTTCATCCAATGACACAAACACACCTATTGGATGCACAAGATTTGTTAGAAACTCTAATTGGACAAGGATAAGCCTGGGGAGGACGAAAATGACCTAAATGTTCATCCAATGACACAAATGAACTTATTGGATGCACAAGATTGGTTAAAAACCCTAATTGGACAAGAATAAGCCTACGGAGGACGAAAATGACCTAAATGTTCATCCAATGACTAAACACACCTATTGGATGCACAAGATTGGTTAGAAACCCTAATTGGACAAGAATAAGCCTAGGGAGGACGAAAATGACCCAAATGTTCACCCAATGACACAAATGAACTTATTGGATGCACAAGATTGGTTAAAAACCCTAATTGGACAAGAATAAGCCTAGGGAGGACGAAAATGACCTAAATGTTCATCCAATGACACAAACACACCTATTGGATGCACAAGATTGGTTAGAAACTGTAATTGGACAAGAATAAGCCTAGGGAGGACGAAAATGACCTAAATGTTCATCCAATGACACAAACACACCTATTGGATGCACACGATTGGTTAGAAACCCTAATTTGACAAGAATAAGCCTAGGGAGGACGAAAATGACCTAAATGTTCATCCATTGACACAAACACACCTATTGGATGCACAAGATTGGTTAAAAACCCTAATTGGACAAGAATAAGCATAGGGAGGATGAAAATGACCTAAATGTTCATCCAATGACACAAACACACCTATTGGATGCACAAGATTGGTTAGAAACCCTAATTGGACAAGAATAAGCCTAGGGAGGACGAAAATGACCTAAATGTTCATCCAATGACACAAACACACCTATCGGATTCACAAGATTGTTTAGAAACCCTAATTGGACAAGAATAAGCCTAGGGATGATGAAAATGACCTAAATATTCATCCAATGACACAAATGAACTTATTGGATGCACAAGATTGCTTAAAAACCCTAATTGGACAAGAATAAGCCTACGGAGGACGAAAATAACCTAAATGTTCATCAAATGACTAAACACACCTATTGGATGCAAAAGATTGGTTAAAAACCCTAATTGGACAAGAATAAGCCTACGGAGGACGAAAACGACCTAAATGTTCATCCAATGACACAAACACACCTATTGGATGCACAAGATTGGTTAAAAACCCTAATTGGACAAGAATAAGCCTTGGGAGGACGAAAATGACCTAAATGTTCATCCAATGACACAAACACACCTATTGGATGCACAAGATTGGTTAAAAACCCTAATTGGACAAGAATAAGCCTAGGGAGGACGAAAATGACCTAAATGTTAATCCAATGACACAAATGAACTTATTGGAT